>KZ067920.1:17306-47690 GCA_002091845.1 Anopheles cracens
TCAGCCGCCAGGTAAGTTCGGCTGTATAATCCTTCCGCCAGGATCTTCCCGCGCGAATCGGCACCAGAATAAAGCGCTCCGCTCGCCCTTCGGTCGCCTGGTAGCCACTGTTTAGCGGAGCTTCCGCCGCTGCTCCAGTAATTGACAATCTAAAGTGCGAAAAGCGCTTAATTTTTCCGCACTTTCCGCGTGGTTCGCGTGGAAGCGAAGCGCGAGCGTGCGCTTTGCTGGTTTTATGATTATTTATTGCGCTCATTCCTCGGCAGCGCGCTCGCTTTTGCATCGGACCGGCACGGCCGGGGCTTATGTTATGAATAATATCGAGCCATTTGTTCCGTTCCCCGCGGCAAACGCAACGGCGGCGCCCCCTGTGTGCGCGGAATGCTGCGCGCGCGCTAACGAGAACCTCACGCAACCGTCGAGCGCATTATCGAATCCGCTTGCTCCGGCCGGGAAGCATCAGCATCTTGCGCCCGGTCCCGTTCTCGGTCCGGCCGATGGCGTGCGCGATGGCGCAATGTCCAGCTGTCGAGGTGCGATTTTGATGGATGTACACCGGGGCCGAGATGAAGGAGATTAATCATTGTTTAACACTTCCAATTCCGGGACTAATGATAAATATCTCAGCTGCGTACTGCGTTCCCGGGCGACGCAAGATGGATCTTGCTTTTTTTTCTCGTGTGTGCGTGCGTCGATGGCACCGCGGCACCGTGTCCCACATTCGTAAACCCTTCATTACGTGGCTAGTGGATACGGATAATTATTGTCATTACGAAATTTAAATTACGTCCGCGTGGTTTGGTGTGGATTTTCGGGTTTCTCTGTGGTAAATGTTCGGGAAACGGCTCCAAAATTAGTTCCTGCTATGCGAGACACAAATCGCACCTGAGGTACAAAATTACATGGAATGCTTATTTTTACGAAAGAAAAAAATGGTAGTGTGTGTCAAATGTGGGTATTTTTATCCCACAATCCCTCTCGGGGTGCTTTCGGTAAATTCATTTGACTGCTATTCCCCCCACCCATCCAAAACTGAGAGGAAGAAGGCAGCACTTTAAAGTAGGCCATGCCGCCGTTGATGGTAGTGCAGTTTGGAAGGAAAGATTTCACCGCCCGCTAAGAAACGAACCCGGGAAGGTGCCAAAAGGATGCGAAAATTACACCAGAAAATAAAAGAAGTAATTTTTAGGGCAACATCCTCGCCAATGTCAACCTGGGAAGCGCCCGTGTGTGTGTGTGGAATTACGACAAATTATCCACGACCTCAGACGCTAGCTTGCGCTCGCTTCCATCCGCGCTGGCTTGTGTGATTAATTGTTTGTTGTTTGTTTGTTTAATTCTTGTTTCTTTAATTCTTGAAAACCCCTGATAAAGCATTTGCGATAAATATTGCTCTAATTGGTATGACTGTATATCTCACTGAATATCGTTTGATATAGTGACAACACGAAACTGACCTTAAAACGTAGCTGGAAAACTATAAAACATAAAGACAAAACTATGAACACCTAGGACAACCTATGGACAACTAGGTTTTGGTTTAAAACGGACAGAAAATGTGAAAAATACGGCATACTTTGGCATACTATTTCAATTCAATTTTCAAACTCATGGCTTGTTGGTTTTTTCATTCCATTTTTACGTAAATTTTATTCTAAGGTTTTTTCTGAATTTAAAATTATTAACTATTTCGAACAAAAATGCTACAAAATTTCTTTCCATTCTTTTTAATTTAGGAATTTCAAAAATAACGATTTTAAAAGCCTGATTATAGTTTTCGACTCATTACATCTCTCGGTGCAGTAATGGTAGAGTCATAATATGTTCAGGTTTCCTTTTTTATCTCTCTAACTTCAAGATACGCAATTGAAACTTAAAAAATGAAACAAAACAAAATTGAGCGTATGACCGCCCTCGCCACGAGTGTGCATCCCTAACAATTCGGTTGGGGCGTATTTCTGGCCGGGCTTCTCCCGCCGCACGGGACACAACCGGGGCACTTAAAATGATTGAAGCTGATTTAAATTGGGATAACGACGCGCGCAATGGCGCGCGTTTCGGCTTAAAAAGGATCTTGGAGGAGATTTTCGGTTCGAGCGTATGCTTTACGAGCCCCTGCCTGCTCCTGCCCTCCCAACACCATGCTCGGTATGCCATTAGCCCGCGAGCCAGACTCGCAATGAAGTTAACGACGAAACGTTCACCCATCAGAAAGCGGTGTGTGTGTGTGTTTTATTTTTATTTCTTCTTTCTCAAATCGAGTACCGCGTGTCTAGAACTCGCGGCACTCCATCCGCACTGTGGAGTAGCTCCGGAACAAATAATCATAATATTACTGATTTAATTGTTTTATCGACTTTACAAATGTATTTTTGTAAGTATACACAACTTAAATATAATATATCCTTGTCTATTTCTAGATTTTCCCTGCATGAAGTTATTCCTGGAGCCATGCTTATCAAATGTATTTTGTTACCAGAATATTTCAATATATTTTTTTTTCTGGGGTTCCTTTAATACTATTGCGGAAATCAAAGACCATCTAGTTCTAATCCATTGCTCCCTATTTTTTCTTTTAATGTTTCTTTAAATTGATGTCATTGCGGCTTAATTTTAGGATATTTAGGAAAGTTATGATTAAAATCCTCAATTCCATTGCCACTCTCGCATTTCTCATCTACTGCTAGATGCATTCTTAACAACAACTGCAGTTTTGGGATGTTGTTATTCTCTATGTCGAAGTACAGAGCTTTATGTCTGTAAAGTTTTTATTATTAGCTAATGTTTTTTTTTCCAAACCGCATCTAATGTTTAATTGTTTGTTGTTTGTTTGTTTAATTCTTGTTTCTTTAATTCTTGAAAACCCCTGATAAAGCATTTGCGATAAAAAAAAAACACACATACCCACAAAACGAAGGTAAAATCTCGGCCATCCCGAAACGAATGCGAGTGCGCGAAACTCCAACGGCTCGGGCTCGGAGGCAGCTTTAATATTCAAATCCGAATCCGCTCCTAGAAGCGGCGAAATGGGCTGAATTAAAGCTTCGTGATGCGTGATCGTGTCCTAATTATAGGGGCGGATTTCCTACGCCTTCCGACGGACTCCATTCCTAATAGCCATCCCTTCTCGAGACGCAGGCTCTAGCCTGCCTAATGGACGCTTAAAATGGATTTTATTAATTAATATAATACTAATTAAGACCCGCTTGAATTTATGCTCATCGGATTCAATTTGAAACGATCGCCGTCGCGTATAGGGGAGGTCGTGAGGGAGATCAGTATGGCACCGGCCGCCTGATAGAACGATAAATCATCGTTTGGGGAACGCTGGTCGACGTCGCAGCCGACGCCGACTGCTGGAGGTCTCAATTTTTATTATTTGAAGAGAAAAAAAGCGTTAAGACCCTCCATTGTGTGGGTCTCTGACATTTGGGCAGGTGGTGGACACCGGCCACGGTGTTCAACTCCGAGCGGCAGAACGAGCACTTACATTTTGGCAAATTTATTCGATCCATTTCGCCGCATTTACGACGCAAAATCGGTTCGACTCCTCGTGATCAAAATTAGGCGAATAAAATTTCCATCTCCAGGCGATCCGATCCGACTCGCAATGAAGTTAACGACGAAACGTTCACCCATCAGAAAGCGGTGTGTGTGTGTGTTTTATTTTTATTTCTTCTTTCATTTCATTCGTCCAAAATGCGTTCATAAAAATCTTGCTTAATTCCTCTCAAACCCCTTTCCGCGTTCGCATAAGAAGCGTAAATCCCGGTCACGTCCGTCAGCCTCACACAGGTTGCGGATAAGCAACACCCAGCCGAGAGAAAGCCGTAAATCCTGGCAGGATAAACAACTCCTGTTCCTTCCCCTTCCCAAGTTTGCTTCGCCATCCGCCACCGCATAACGCCGAAGCGACCAGCTGCCGGTCCGGGCGGGCATTATCATCAGCCGACTCGGCGGACGCAATCAGCGCAAATCGTGTGCGCAGCTACGACTGATTTGTGGCGCTGGCTCCGTTTTTTTGGTGTGTATGCTTTGGTTTTGGTTTCCTTTTTCGAACATTACCTTTCCCCCGCGCGACGGATTTTCTTCGAGCGGGTTTTGGGGTGGTCCCGGAGAAAGGTCGCGAGAAAATTATGCTCACGCTCGTGTAGCTCGCTGATGAAGCCAAAGAGCCACCTGGAAAGGGGCCATCCGGTCGTGTGCCGTAGAAGATGGTGTGGTGACTTAAGAAAAAAAAAAACATGAAGCGGACAAAACAGCTTCCCCAAATGGCAAGTGAGCGACACGGCGCGCAAGGGGAGGTCGAAAATCACCGTCGTCCAACACCGTGTGTGGTCAATTCGGCAGTGGATCGTCGAAAAAAACACACATACCCACAAAACGAAGGTAAAATCTCGGCCATCCCGAAACGAATGCGAGTGCGCGAAACTCCAACGGCTCGGGCTCGGAGGCAGCTTTAATATTCAAATCCGAATCCGCTCCTAGAAGCGGCGAAATGGGCTGAATTAAAGCTTCGTGATGCGTGATCGTGTCCTAATTATAGGGGCGGATTTCCTACGCCTTCCGACGGACTCCATTCCTAATAGCCATCCCTTCCCGAGACGCAAGCTCTAGCCTGCCTAATGGACGCTTAAAATGGATTTTATTAATTAATATAATACTAATTAAGACCCGCTTGAATTTATGCTCATCGGATTCAATTTGAAACGATCGCCGTCGCGTATAGGGGAGGTCGTGAGGGAGATCAGTATGGCACCGGCCGCCTGATAGAACGATAAATCATCGTTTGGGGAACGCGAGTGGCCTTCTGCAATCGATCAGGCTCGATTTTGGTGGCTGCGCGATTCGAGCGCTCTGATTCGTGCTGGTGTGTGTGTGTGGAGCAGATGCAAGCCGACCAAAAAACCGTGAGTGAAAATAAAAAAGGCATACTTTATTGCAAGCGTTTATTAACGATCTTGCGAAATGACGCGATGCGCTGGGAGAGCGAGAACGAGTCGCTGTTCGCGTTCGTCGCGGCATTCGCCTGGCGGGGGCAAGCAAATGAGATAAAGCTTAAATGCTGGGCGCGCGAAGGATAATGCCACGTACCGATGCGCGCGCGCGTGCTTTGCAGCAGGTCTTTGCTTGAATGATGCTTTTGTTTATGCCTCGAAAAGGCACTATTTATTCGTGCCCTCCCCATGTTTGGAAGGATGAAGGACTCACGTCTAAAAACGCTGAAACAGCTGTACGCATAGCTCGCAGGCGCTTAAAGGAGACGAATAATTGTGCGTACCGAACTGCACACAGGATTCCAGCACTTTCAGACGGCACGAGCGTGCTGTCGCGAGGCGTTCGGCCTGTACGGTTACCAATCGACGTGCCTGAATCTCATGCTCCTTCGCTTCATTGGCCATTGTGTCCTCCGGGGGCCACGATTATTCCGCACCGAGGCACGGCTATCACGACGCCCGGGATGGTCGCAGCGAGGACATCACCACGCTTTTCTCCTTCTATCCTCTATCGTATCTCTATCGTACCAGCACGGGGCATGAACCTGCGTCCGTGTCGTTTCGAGATTTGTGTGAAATAAAAATTAAGCCATAAAGTGTCGTCGTCGTCGTCGTTGTCGTCGTTTTATGCGAGGGAATAACCGTCCTGCAATTGAGCCACGACGCTGCCCAGACTGGGATGTAGTTTTTAAGCGAGAGCAGTACGACAATAATCATCAACTAATTTAACGCAGCAAGCGCACACGCTCCGAGGGCCCGACAAATCCCCGTCAAGGCGAGGCGCAATCCGAATGGGCGACGGGTAGAAGCGGGCCCGGCATTGGGTGGGACGACAGTAAAGTGACGAAAACAACAGGCGTGTGTGTGTAAAAAAGGAGCCCGCCAACTCACGTTTCCATCCCGTGTGATCACTAATCGTACCTGAGGGGGCAGCGGTGCCACGTGAACGCGTTTCTTGGTGTTTGAAAACGTTGGAATGCAGGCCGTTCATGAGAGATCTTAAAAAATGTAGCTCATGTGTTGTATACACAAAAAATCGTCTTTTGCAGAAAATGTTCCGGATCGCCCTTGAAAAGCTGCTCTTAATTCATAGGGAAATCTATCATTTTGGAAGAAAAGCAAGCCGTGTGTTCCAAGGGCATGGTTTGGCCAGCGGAGCAGAGTATGCACAACACATAATTTAAACTGTCATATACGAAAACATGTCTTGTATAGGTAGCTTGATAAGGGCAGTTTGAAGTGATTACTTTCGCAGGCATTGTGATGATTTTTATATTTTACTTTGAAACAAACGATATAAGATTTTGGGAGATGGCCGTGAAAAGGATAATGGCTTTAAAACTAGTTGCAATGAATTTCGGAGGTTTGAGTTCGAGTTTTAACGTGCAGAATATACACTCTTGATAGTTAATTCCTATGTTAGGCTTCTTTATATCTTTTGGATGAACTTAATCGTTGGTTTTCTTTAGGTTTGCTATCCCATAGAGTCTATAGCGACTTCATCAATTGGAAATAAGTTTTTTTCAATTAATAAATGAAGTGAATAGGTTTTAGATATACAGATCGAATCAAATTATATTTCTAAAGATTATATCTGTTTATGGGCTTTTGAAGTCAGAGACAATAAGTCATCTTTGAGACCAGAATTGAGACTTTTAGGTCTAAGGAAAGATCTGCAGAATCCCATTTTCTGCCACATCATTTACGACACACTATTACTACAACTATTACGAGTTTCATAAGAAATCGATTCGATTGAAAATTAAGGCTGTTTTAAAATGATTTAAATTAAAATAGAAGCACCTTATCGTTAGCTGGTTTTACGGATATCTCTTTCGATCCCTCGATTCTCTTCCAAAGGTTCATTCTGAAGCATTCTACCCTGACCGGTGGCCGCACGCTGTGCAGCGTTTTGAAAACATATTTGCAAGTTTGTAAACAAACCGATAGAAATTGCAATTGAACCAATTTCACCGTAGCTGCCGTCAGCATCCTACCTGCCTGTTGACTTTGGTCAGGCCGGACTGCAGCTGTATGTAGAGCACGGTGCACCATAAACACGATGACCTCGGCCTCGGCGGCACGGTGACGATGATGAAATATTGTCCCCGCCGTAAAAGCGTATGCGGGGCCGAACTTCAATTGACCGATCCAGTTTTCCCGGGCCGAGGTCCTGCGGCATGCAAATAGAACCGTTGGCCCAGATTTGTGACCTGCGTTTCTCCGCACTCTCGGCCATTTGGCAGGAGGTGACTGTAAAAAGTCATTAAAAAACTGCTCCAGTTTTGGGCAGAATTTTTATTTTTTAGATTGACTTTTTGTCCTCCGAGCAAACGTGCACGCGTGTTTTGTTGCTGGCACGCGTGTTTTGTCCGGAGTGGCTACCTAAACCGGTGGCCTATTTTTAACGGTGGTCATTATGGTTTTTTTCTTCCTTCCACTCTGCTCTATCGACCACGGGCGTTCTTTGACACAATTAAAAAAGGACATTGCCACCCATAAATGGCTGATGCGTTTGTAGAGCACTTTTTTGGTAAGTGTTGTTGTTTTTTCGGTTGCTGCTCTTGTTGTACGTTCGACATAGGCTTTAATGGGCGCCACGCGCCTTACGAAAGCAAGCAGGAACAGAGTGTGGGACAAAAAAATGAAAACATTTTTGTCCCGTTTTTGTTGCGTTTTTTCATAACAAATACGTATGCAGATAAAAATAAAACATTAATTGATAGTTTTTGTTAATGCTATTGTTTTGTTAGTTATTAATTCGCATTTGAAAGAATGAAAAAATGCTAAAAATAAATTTTAAGTGTTATGACAATGAATTTGGTAGAGCAGAATTTACAAGCAATAAAAGAAGAAACAAGTGAATGATCTCAAGAACATAAAAGGGAAGTTTTGAAAAACAACTTTCATTCAATTTAATATTATATACTGGTTTTAGATTGATAAAGAATTGACAATAAATTGTCAAAGAGAAATAATTGACAAAGAATTGATAAAACAAAATGGTAAAAAATCATGGTCATCAAGAAAAATATATGATTTGCTTATTAATTATTTATAAATTCAGAAATTGAATCTTAAAAATACTTTTTTCAGATGTTCTAAGAAATAGATACAAATATATGTGTATGAACGATATCAATTTTTTAACCGTTCATAAAAAAAAAACAAAGGAAAATGAGCAAAGCATGGTTTTGATATAAAAAGTAGAGAAAATACTATTTTAAACGAATTAAAAGCAAAGATTGTAATTGTTGTTCCTGCAACCATATCTCAGCTAAAATATATTGTAAACAAATCGTTTGACTAAGTTCAGATTTCCTTCCTCCCTATTCCATTTTCTATTCTGCTCAACACAAACCTCCATAAGTGGTCAAGGTCCTCGATCCATCGTTCCAACACCTTGAACCGTCAGTGACCGGTGGTCAGTGAAGAAGTTCAGCCCGTTGACCGGTCCAGTTTCAGCACGATCGGTCCAATAAATCCGCCTCATAAAACGATCGTCTTCATCTGCTTGGAAAGCCTTCGACAGACACTCCTTCCTACTCACACGAACACACACAGTGCTACACTCTCTCGCAGACAGTAAAACCCATTACCGCCAGTGACGATCATCTCACCCGACCCAAGCCGGCTGCCGGCTGACCGGTTGCGAAAGGATAGTGTGGCCCAGCATTGCACTGCTCGTTAAGTTGTGACATGAGAATACGTTTGGTTACCTCTGTATGAGTTTGCTGACAAAGTTGTGAATTATTACTTATCAAGGTTAGCGATGGCCAACAGTTCCTTCTCGGTGAGAAAGGACTGGCAAAATTTGTCTAAGGGCAATAAATTAAGTTCTGAGGACATTTTTGGACATTTTCGTATTTAAGGTTTGGCGAAAAGGGTAATCATTGTTTTTTCAATCGCTGTTTCGCTGGTGTTTTAACCTTCAGATATTTATTGGCAAAAAACAAGTTGGTAAAAGTCATAAACATTAAAAGTTCCTGAATCCCAAACGATTTTCTTTAAAAATAAGCTGAAAATACATTAGATGCTATTAATTTCAATCGACTTATATTATTTATTTGATTTTTTTAGAATGATGTCAATATACATTTTTCATAAGTTTAAAAACATTTTCGTCATACTATTAGTTAGTTAAGTTTAAAGTAATTATCAATGTCTGAACTGTATTATATTCTCAGGTTAATGATATATTTTATTATGTTTAGTATTCTTATTGTGAATATAAAAAAACACTTAAAACAATACTTTCTTTACACATTATTTATCCTATCAGTATTTCTCGTTCATAGTAATGTAAATAGATAATCTACAAACGAAAAAAATGAAACAAACTATTTTAACAAACAATTAAATACTCATTAAAGATAACATGGCATATTATACCATATATTTTGCCCTACATTTCTTATGTTTATATTAAATTTAAACAAAATCAATAGAAGAATAGAATAGAAGCTTTATGAGATTCAGATATTCTTCTTCTTCATTTGAGATTCGAACCCACAACATGTTTTATGTAAGAACATGCGCTATCGCACAGGACCGCCCATATCCGCCCAAATTTTCTCTTGGTGAGTTATTGATGAAGCTCAACAGGATCCTAGCGATATTGTATGATTAATAAGATGTAACGTGTTGTATTGTTCAATTTAGAGTGTTAAACTTACAACTACAAATAATTTGAAAAGTTTTAAATTGTTTGCCCTATGTTATGAAATCGAACATTGAAAGATTTCAAGTAACAATAAAAGAGCTCAACTAATAATGATGCACCTCATTTTTAACGGCTTTCTTAGCTCATCCGATGTTTTCTTCGCAAAACAATATCCTGCTGTGGTGCATACACAAATTCCTGTGTCTTTTTATCGCTCTCATTAGAGCCTAATTAGGTCGACAGAAGCAAAAGCGAAAAAAGCACAATAAAAAATCACCCCAGCTCACTGTCACCAACTTGAGGTTTGAAGCTATCATCCACTGGACATCCCGAGCGCATGCAGTGCCAATTTTACTGCAGACAAAAAGCGTCTTGCACCGACAGCCATAAAAAGAGACCAAAACTAGATCAATTTTTTAACAGCTTTTTACGTGTGCCAAAAGTGAAGAAGATCATTTTTACAACGTGCTGAAGAGAGCCGTCTTGCCCAGGCTCATTATTGGTGAATATTTCGACACATTTTTCTCAGCATCGCTTCGGTGTGTGCCTCCCACTGCGCACTGCTCTAGTTTTAACTCCAGACCTAATTTTCGAATTAAGAAGGTCACGAAAACCATTTGTAGCACCTTCGTTCCAAGATCCTACGGTGCATTCTGTTCGACTTGCTGTTAAGCCATTAAAAAAGTAGATCAATTTGTTTATTACGTAAGCAAGTCCTCCTGGGAGACGAGGTCAAAGCAGGGCAACAAAAGAGAAAAAAATAGGAAAACAGAGCAGGAAAAACAATGAAAAAACTAGATCACCCTCCGGAGAGCAAACAGTTTGGAAATGTAGATCAAACAACACCCTGCCAACCGTAATGCTTCGGGCTGTGCAGGAGAGTGCAGGACGTCGTTGCGTTTTACAACTGCCGCCAGGATCCGGGATGGCCGGCAGTGGCCATTTTCCGTCCCACGAGAGCTTCTCGCAATAAAAACATCGGATCGCTTCCTAATGGCTGAAGACGCAACTAGAGCACGACCTTCGGGATCGTGGCCGATCGTAAAACGCTACGTCAAGATGTGTTTTCTGCCGGAGTCATCCTGCCCGAAACGAGAGCAGTTACGGCCCGAAAAAACAAATCCCGACGCGTTGACCCAGGAGCCAAGGGTCAGTTTTTTTATGGTTCCACCGTCATCGAAGCCATCGCATTTCTCCTCCAGTGGGCTACCTTGAGCACTTCCGTCTTACGTTCGCATCCCGATAGACATGGCGGTGTATGCACGAATCTCGGGTCCTTGGAAATGATCTAGTTTTTTCCCTCTCCTCTCGGTGCATTTTCTTTATAGCAACTCGGAAAAAGTAGAGCATTAAAACATTCGGACCGGCAAAACCGGCCCAGGGGCAGAGCTGTAAAGTTTTACTACCGGGTGGACCAGAACAGTTTGCTCCAGAGCAGCACGTTTTGGCGTTTGATCGGGACTTGCTACGGTCCTTGCCTCACGCTCTCTGGTGGTGCACATTTTTACAGTATGGTCAGTTTTTTCTTCTCCTCCCTCGGGATAACTTCTTTCGGGTGGTAAACGGCATGGGCTCGTCCTTCTTAATGGTCTCACCGCTAAACAAATGCCGCCAAAACACGGTGTCCGAAGGGCTTTTTACGGTGTCCAATATTTGGAGTAGAAATTAATGCAAAAATCTTTCCGAAAAGCGTTTCCGCCGGTCCAACTGCAGAGGTCAAACGTGTTACGGGTAGAAATGGTCAGCCACCGTAAAACGTTTGTTGCGTATGCAGGCGGACAGTGATATAAAGCAGTGCCTTTGGCCGGTAAAAAGGTATGCGAAGGAGATTGGGGTGCTCTTTCGCAACGCTGAACGGGCGTGTTAAAATGCGCTCCGTACGTATGCTCAATCAAACTGCATTTACACAGGGTCCAGTAAAAATGACCAATCGTAATTTTGGCGATAGCTTAAGGTTACGGTTGTAATTTGAAGCTGCATATTTTTGCGCACAATTGAAATTTTCTTTTTACTATCCATTGTTGAGAATGGCATGCACAGTCGTTTAAAGTGTCCGAAATGGAATAGGCTGCAATCCAAAAAATAAAAGATTTTAAAATTATTTGTGTAAAATTAAGTTATATCATGTTAACAAGCAGTTTTCAGTCTCTTTCCAGTCCGTTTGTATTGTTATTTTTAATGATATTTTGCTTGTACAGTCCGTACTATAACTGTACGCCCACTTTTTTGTTTAGGAATACAACTAAAACATGAAGAGAAAGATGAAAATTGTGTTCTACTATGTTGTAGATAATAACAATGTACGTCTGTGACGATTTTTCCACATTTTTACACACATTATTACTATTTTTTTCACCACCGTCAAAATCACTCCCTGTAACATAACTATACATAACTTTTCGATATAAATAATCGTTTTAAAATTCGATTAAAAATACAGGAAATTTTAAACTATCTTAAATAATATAACAGTATATTCTCTACAACTTAGTCGAACATAATTTTCATCAATCTCTTCATGTTTTCGTTGTATTCCAAAAACTAGGTGGGCGTATAGTTATGTTACGGAGTGTATTAGCAATTTTGAATTTTAATGCAATATGTACCCTTACTTAGTGGTTTTATACACATAATATCCAGAGAACTGATTCTATATTTTTATACATTTTTGTATTGCGTCTAAACATTTATTGCAATAGCATTAATCTACAAGATCCCATAGGGTATTACAGAAATGAGAAAACGAATTGAGATATTGGACATAAAATAACAAGCTAAGCGCTTAATGACAGCTTTTTGAAATAAGACCTGGAGTACTTTCGTAAGACAATTCATACGTTCAGCAATATATTGTGCCCTTATGCATAAAATGTGCTTATGACTTGAGAATCATACAGCATATCTGTTTCTATACGAAACAATAACTTCTGTATGCCCAATCTCGGCTCCAGAAAACAAACAAACACACATGATTGGCTGCCAAATGTAAGCACCATCAAGTGTCTCCAGATAAAGTGTCCATATGTTTTCATTCCACCGCTTCCACCATAACACCAGACAGCCACTTGGCGCGTAATTTTTCACATCGCACTCACACGCCGCGTCTAACGAGAATTAGCCTCGGAACAGATTTCGGTGGGAGCGTCGGGACAACGAACCAGAACGTTCCCGGCAGAGAGGCTCGCCTCAGTTCGTTGGACAGCTAAGATCCTTTGAAGAAGGCGGATTTCTTGCTATCCCGGACGGCCTGTTGCGCTGCGACGGAGCTGGTGCGAAAAGGGCCAACCGAGAGACGAGATAAGGCACGATAGGAAAGAAGGTCCCCGGAACAGATTGGTACGGCTGTACGGTGGCCATCGTTACGCTTGGATTGTTTATTTGTTTTGCTTTCCGATCGATAGATGGTACGACAGGCCGCTTGCAATCAAATGCTCTAGATATACAGAGACGAAGAAGATAAGCGTGACTAACAGCAACATGCATGACAGTTAAATAGCATTTCTACGCAAATAGCGATCAGTCATGGGCTATTGAGTGCTACTTTTTGTGTCATATGTTTGTGGAGGTATTGATAGCGTATCCTTCTTTTTTAAATGCATTTTACGATCGACCTGCCCACGGAAAGCTTCTACTTGTTGACCAACAGTAAAACTGAACCATTTTGCCAACAAAATCACTCCCGTTTGCAATCGCAGGGCAGCGTTGGACAAATAAGGCGGAGACTTCTTAGGAAGCGGTTGCATTTTTGTTTCCCACTCACTAGAGCCATCCTCCGACCATTTCCTCGAAACGCTTTGTTAAACGCATCATTTGTCAGGCGGTGTTACTGAAGGCATGCGGCTGCAGCAGCCCGACAAAGCGATGCCAAACTCTAGCACGCTTTTGTGTGATCTTTTTCGCATTTTTGACTTCGGCAACCATACGGAATGCGTGTTGCCGATCGACATAAATTTGTCAAGTAATGTACATACGGTAAAGTGAAGGAAAAAACACAAAAGCCAACATATAGCCAGACACGAACGACTTCCCGAAGCGATCGGGAAGTGTGCCGCTGATAGTTTGGGTGCTACCGGCCTACACCGAGGCGTGCGGGAAAGAACAAAGTGCAGCGAGCCAGCATCCATAAACAACACCCCAAGTGCCAAAAGGCAGATAAATGCAGCGGCAATCCGGCGGCGAACGGCATCGCAACGCAGCGGGCATATCGTGCCTTAGAGCGATCGGATCGGAAGGCGCAGAGAGGCTCGCCTCAGTTCGTTGGACAGCTAAGATCCTTTGAAGAAGGCGGATTTCTTGCTATCCCGGACGGCCTGTTGCGCTGTGCCGAAAGTAAATGTTCGTTAATTATGTTTATCCTTTCGAGCGTTATATCCCTTTTTGTCTCTCTGTCTCTCTCTCTCTCTCTCTCTCTCACCCGGTTGCGTTCCGTTGTTAAACGCTTGTTCTCGTTATTGGTCGTCCATGACTAATTTACGGTCGATGCTTTCTGGCAGCAACACTGGGATGTGGAGTTTTTCTTTAGGAAGTGATTAGTCGGGAAGTGAAAAACGATTTCCAGCAGGAAATCATTCCTTTCTTCGGAGAGAGTGGCTTCAAATTAGACCATAACATGGACATTGTTTAATTGCTTCAGAAAATTATGTATAATTGTTGTAGCAGTGTCAAAATGAGGAATTTGACGCTCACTCAGTAGTTTTTACGTGTTTAATTTCATTCTACGTGACGTCTGTACATATCAGCCATCATCCAAACATACAGGAAGCACACAAGCTGCAGCCATGATAGCGTATCCTTCTTTTTTAAATGCATTTTACGATCGACCTGCCCACGGAAAGCTTCTACTTGTTGACCAACAGTAAAACTGAACCATTTTGCCAACAAAATCACTCCCGTTTGCAATCGCAGGGCAGCGTTGGACAAATAAGGCGGAGACTTCTTAGGAAGCGGTTGCATTTTTGTTTCCCACTCACTAGAGCCATCCTCCGACCATTTCCTCGAAACGCTTTGTTAAACGCATCATTTGTCAGGCGGTGTTACTGAAGGCATGCGGCTGCAGCAGCCCGACAAAGCGATGCCAAACTCTAGCACGCTTTTGTGTGATCTTTTTCGCATTTTTGACTTCGGCAACCATACGGAATGCGTGTTGCCGATCGACATAAATTTGTCAAGTAATGTACATACGGTAAAGTGAAGGAAAAAACACAAAAGCCAACATATAGCCAGACACGAACGACTTCCCGAAGCGATCGGGAAGTGTGCCGCTGATAGTTTGGGTGCTACCGGCCTACACCGAGGCGTGCGGGAAAGAACAATTTTTTTTGTATTCCCGGGAACCGGGCACAATCCTTCGGCTCGTGTTTGAAGGCCGGCCGCCTGCAATCGCGTTATGTCTCGTTATGACGATCTGGTTCTGTTCTCGTATGTGTTTTTTGTTAGTTTCGTCGCCCGATATCCGCCGCGCTTACAAACGATGCCGACAAAGGGGGCCTGGCAGAGGCTGGCGCGTTCGCCTGCGTCTAGTTTGTTATTAACCAATTTGAAGGATATCTCTTAACGGGTAGCCGGCGAACCTTCCCGTAAAGCCGGGGGCAAGGGTTTCTAAGGCCTGCCAGAGGGCGCTTGGATGACACACAAACCTTTGGCCATGTGCTGCTGCGCTCTGGATGTGATGGGTTTCTTTTCTTTTTTCGTCCGTGCGTTTCAATTTCGTGTGCATTCGTATGCGGCCGCTGTGCCGAAAGTAAATGTTCGTTAATTATGTTTATCCTTTCGAGCGTTATATCCCTTTTTGTCTCTCTGTCTCTCTCTCTCTTGAGAATCATACAGCATATCTGTTTCTATACGAAACAATAACTTCTGTATGCCCAATCTCGGCTCCAGAAAACAAACAAACACACATGATTGGCTGCCGAATGCAAGCACCATCAAGTGTCTCCAGATAAAGTGTCCATATGTTTTCATTCCACCGCTTCCACCATAACACCAGACAGCCACTTGGCGCGTAATTTTTCACATCGCACTCACACGCCGCGTCTAACGAGAATTAGCCTCGGAACAGATTTCGGTGGGAGCGTCGGGACAACGAACCAGAACGTTCCCGGGAAGCGTGGCGTGCCGGTCACGTTCCTGCATACCCACGTTTTTTTTGTATTCCCGGGAACCGGGCACAATCCTTCGGCTCGTGTTTGAAGGCCGGCCGCCTGCAATCGCGTTATGTCTCGTTATGACGATCTGGTTCTGTTCTCGTATGTGTTTTTTGTTGGTTTCGTCGCCCGATATCCGCCGCGCTTACAAACGATGCCGACAAAGGGGGCCTGGCAGAGGCTGGCGCGTTCGCCTGCGTCTAGTTTGTTATTAACCAATTTGAAGGATATCTCTTAACGGGTAGCCAGCGAACCTTCCCGTAAAGCCGGGGGCAAGGGTTTCTAAGGCCTGCCAGAGGGCGCTTGGATGACACACAAACCTTTGGCCATGTGCTGCTGCGCTCTGGATGTGATGGGTTTCTTTTCTTTTTTCGTCCGTGCGTTTCAATTTCGTGTGCATTCGTATGCGGCCGCTGTGCCGAAAGTAAATGTTCGTTAATTATGTTTATCCTTTCGAGCGTTATATCCCTTTTTGTCTCTCTGTCTCTCTCTCCCGATTGCGTTCCGTTGTTGGACGCTTGTTCTCGTTATTGGTCGTCCATGACTAATTTACGGTCGATACTTTCTGGCAGCAACACTGGGATGTGGAGTTTTTCTTTAGGAAGTGATTAGTCGGGAAGTGACAGCATGCATGACAGCTAAATAGCATTTCTACGCAAATAGCGATCAGTCATGGGCTATTGAGTGCTACTTTTTGTGTCATATGTTTGTGGAGGTATTGACAATATAATTGAAGCGTGACAAAAAAATGTGAAAAAGTTCCTTATGTTGAATATTATGAATATACAAAAAGTTACATTGAACTGTCTAGTCTACCTAGCATTATTTTTGTTGTTGTTAAAATGCAAGAATGTGATCTGGTGACTAGGTTCCTTTACGTTATGTTTAGACACTTTAATATTTTTTAAAGATAATTTGGAATTAGCTCGTATCGTTTTTGACAACGTTCCTTTTTCCTTCATCGTTTGACAACATGCAGAGTTTAATTACTAAACTGTGTTATTATTTTCTATGTTTCTATAGTTTCAATGGCGTTTCGAGGTTTGAAAATTGAATCGAACAAAAGAAACGTCCGAAATAATATTTGGACCGTATAACTACTTCTACCTTGTACTTGTTGTACAATGTAACACCGTATTTGATAGCAGACAGGACTACTGTCAAAGAAATACAAAGAGTTTATTGGATAACTTTGGAATAACATTTGATTGGTCAATTTGTTGAAGAAAGGTTGGAAAAAGGACTTTTACTGTTGAAGAAAGGACTTCTGTTTGAATGCTCTGGGTATCCTGCAACATTATTTATAATTTCATAAAAGATAAGTATTAATCTCGACGTACAACCCTCTTACGATCATCCTCTATGAGCTGGCTCAAGAAATTTCCTACCTTTGTCGTAACCCTTTCCTCGAATTCTGGCTCCTTCCTCTCATTTTCGTTCGGTGTGTAATAATGCATAACTTGTGACAAGTTGTGATTGTTTTACGATCCAAAGCTGTGCTGTATGGCACCCAACGACACGAGACAATCTGCTTGTACTCTTTTCAAGTTCACTCGAAACCCGTTCGAACCCGGTCAAAACGAAAGGGTTCCGAAAATTGTCACCGAACGACTGTTTGCGTAAATCGTTCCAAAAGTTAACCCGTTACCACCAGCCCAAAACATCGTAAAACCATAAAGCAACAAACTGTAACTGTAACCCCGGAATGAAAACAGACCATTCAGAGCGGGGACCGTGGCGCAGCCAAAAGGGTTGACATGATCACCCCTTTCGCCACCTACAATCGAACGAAAGGGAAAAGGGTTTCCTACCCCGGGCTTCCCGGGCTGAACGGGTTAAGGGTGGCCGAACGGGGACAGGAACGATGTGGAAACATAAACGGTCACCTAATATTCTAATTGTCTGTTGTGTCACTGTGGCACGACCTATAGGTGCTTCGTTTTATTGCACTTTCAATCAATGGAGGTCGAACTGCTGTCGCACTGGTGTAGGAGTTGTTAACCCTTTGACAGTTGTTAACCTTTTTTTCACAGCCGTACTTTCACTAGCTCGTTTATGTGACATTTTCATTTGTGTACTTGTTTGAGTGTTGGTAAGGATGCTCTTTTTTTGGAACTGCCCTTGAGAAAATTAATAAAATCATGTTGCTCATGTTGCTTGACGCTTAGAAGGGAAAGTGTTTTAATTTATTGAAGACAATATACAATTGCTATGAACGACATTTTATTGGGGTTTTGGTACGAATGTTTTGCTTCATTTTGTTGCAATGATGGGTTTTCAAAACAGTAAAAACAAAACTGAAATATCTCGATATTGTGTTTTCCAGTTTCTTCTAATTTTCTAGTGAAACAGTATTGGAATACAATTTATTCATACGAATTAGTTCTTCTAACTAGTTAGTCAGTTAGTTTGAAGTTGATCATAACGGCTTTTAACTTGGCTAACGCTACTAAGAAAACACATGATAATAAAGTTTTTTTTTGTATTGCATTTACCTTTCTCATCTTTATTTTTCTTTTTTTTCTTTTGATTTTTATGGCTACGATTTGTCTAAGCCAAGTTGTAAAGCTTGCACAAATCTCATATCCATGTCCATTGTTACATGTTATCATTGTTGATTATTGCTACTTTTATCTGGTCATATATTTTTTCAGATTAGTGTATTGCTAGAAGATTATTGATGTTTTTTTTTGTTTTTTTCACTAAGCATTAGAACTGTGTTTGACTTGATATGAAGTTTCTGAAAGAAATACAACGAGGAAGAAACTTGATTCGTTTCATCTTCTTCTTGTTTACACGTGTGCTTTTGTATGCGTACATAGTGTAAGCTCTTCTATTCTATTTATTTTCTTAAATTATCTGTGTACAATTATTTATTTGGTTAGTTTGATTATCTTACGTAAAGAAAATCATTCTAGAAAATTATGATCATGAACAATTTATCTTGTTCACAGTTTTTTTTTCAATTCTTCTATCAAATGTCGTATTTATTAGTTTCTAATTAGTGGTTTTGGTACCTTAACGTATTATTTTCCAAGAAAAGGTTGTTACTTTAAAATTTTAAAGCATAATTATTGTTTCGATATTCAATTAAACAATAAATTGAATCATTCGACTCCTTCAGAAAATCGCCAATGATTCTCCGACCAGTTTGTAAAAAACAAAGGAAGCTAGGTACGACGGCAAAGCAAATAGTTTTTATTTTGCCAACCTTTAAAGCAATGAGAAAAAAATATCTCTTAAGTTTTCATGAATTGCAGCTTTTTGGCAACGGCTTTTTTATGATATTCGTCCTCTGGAAAAAAAAATACAAACATCATCTCTAGTATATCTCCCGATCGCATCCTTCTTCATGAATTTCACGCACAAAAACAAACTCTTCCCGTTGGTGTACTGTCGCAGCGAGCTACCTCTTTTCTGCAGGGGTTGGTGCATCCTTGCGCGGTCCGTCGTAAAGCGGGCCGTACGGGATGTGTGCAAATAAAAAAGAAACAGTTATATTGTCGCATGGGGCCCGGGCCCCGAAACGGGACACCCATTTGATCGCTTTCTTATGGGCTTATTGCCAGAACGCTCAGCCAGGACCTCGTACGCCGGGGAAGTGTCTGTTCGCAAATTCGCAAAAAATCAGCAAAACGGCAACCTAACGGGTTTATGGTGGTGATGCGGCACATGCAGAGGCATGCAATGCTCGGGCTGTCAAGACGGGCCCGGGTTTTGCTGCATAGCGGTGTTTCGCCGGCACGGTGGTGATTGGCATGCCCGTCCGATCAGGAACCCGTTACTTTACGAGGGATGCGGTGCGTCCTTCGGGAAATTGATTGGCTTTGGTGACAAATTTTGGCTGTCGAATCCAAGGCCACAAACGTTAAGGAGTGACGGTGCCGGAGTCGATGTCGTACAGAGGTCGTCGAAGGGAGCAACACTAAAACGATGGTTCATGTGTGCTAGGGAATTGCTTGCTTGATGAGTTGATTCCACCGTTCACGTCTGCGGGTATACATCCTTAGGAGGAAGATTTCACAAGGAAAAGCACATTCTCTGCGTACAAGAAATACAATTTCAACATCCCAAGTGATCGTTTTGTATTGGAAAAGATTCTCAAAAAGGGTTAACATTGTTTCCAAACGCTCATAAAGTATTACGCTTCTATTACGTCAGCAGAATCGTACTAGATCAGTATGTCAACCCTTTCCTTCTGGAGCGTACCCCACCCAAGTCAAAGCCTTTACAACGGGTTATTAAAAACTAATGCCCAACACGCTCACTTTCACCTTCACCCCTTTCACTCACTAGAACCAACGCAGCAAGCAAAAGGGTTCACATTTATGGAACGAAAGTGAATCTGTCAACCCTTTCAGCAAATGGATCTAGATTGGTGCTACGGATCCTTTTTTTTGGTGTGTGACACGTCGCTCGGGACGATGCTAGAGGCACAATCGATCGATCGACAAACGTTTTATGGTTTTAAGATGTTACGACAGTAACGGGTTAACTTTTGGTTGCTCGTAAACAAAACAAACTCCAGGTTGTCTCCGTCGCCACGCTGGAGACACTTTCATTTGTACTGGAAGAGAACGTTTATTTTTCGGTACAATTGGACCAGCCCGGGTCGAAGCGTCCTTCAAAGCATAGGAATGTGTTTCGACAGCATCGGCTCAATTAGCATCCAATTACTGACGGAATGCTTCACGTCTAACAAGAAAACGAAGAAACGCAAACGCCTTTTTGCCGTATCATTACTCACCTTTAAGGCTCGCTTTGTCGTGCGGGCTGTTTTCTTAGCATTAAAATGCATTTGCTGCCGATGTGTGGCCCGTTAGGTTGGAAACTATGGGTGACAGTTTTGTCGAGTTGTCACCTTCCTGTCGCTAATCCCGTCCCGGCACAAACCAAAAGCCAACCGGTTGGCCGTCGGCGACAAGATCCGTGCTGACTGCGTTAATTGAAGGAAGTAAAATATTTGTAAACGATGCGCCTGGCCATGTGTGCGCCCCGAGTGGCCGGAATATCCTCCTGTTCGATGTCGACCCAGCGTGGTTTGGATATGTAAAAAAGGCATAAGTTAAGTCCGCTTGTAGGGGTCTCGTGAGCGGCCGGATTTAGCCGCAAGGGAATTCCGAGAATATAGGCGTGTTCGGTGGCGATCCGAACAATGTGACGCTGTTCGGTGCTAGTTCGGGTGCGATCGCGGTCAATTTTCACTGTCTGTCGAGCGAATCGAAGCGTTACTTCCACAAGGCGATTCTGCAGAGTGGTTCCATTTACACTGAGTTCGCGTTTCAGGAGCAACCGGAGGAGAAGGCACGTCGGCTGGCGAAGCTGCTGGGGCACAGTCCAACCACGGATGCGGAGGTTTACGAGGCGCTGCGAGTTGCACCCGCCCGGAAGCTGTTCGAACTGCAGCCGATGGTGTTGACCGATCGTGAAAAGGCGGTTGAGCGTCTGTTTCAAATCCCATTCCTACCGGTGGTCGAGCGGGCGGACTCCACGGACGCATTGATCACGCGCCATCCGACGGAAATCTAAGCTTGTGCTTTCAAAGAAACCGATACGAGTTATTACTCAGCAGACCACCACTCCACTTACAGCCTATCACGAGGATATGCGTCCAGGTGCAGCAGGGTTCCATCTACGGTGTGCGCGATAGGCTCCCGAACGGTCAGAACTACTACTACTTCAAGGGCATACCGTACGCGAAGGCTCCGGTTGGTCAGCTGCGCTTCAAATCTCCGGTGCCGCTGGACAAGTTTGCCGTGTCGTATCTGGATTGTACGCGCGAGCGCAGCAACTGCCTCGGGCTGGACGTGCTGACGAAGGAGATCAGCGGTTCGGAGGATGGGCTGTTCTTGAACGTCTACACGCCGAAGCTGGGCAAGCGGGACGACCCGGAACCGCTGCCGGTGATGGTGTTCATCCACGGTGGTGGTTTGATCGGTGGACATGGCGATAGTTCGCTGTACCTCCCGAACTATCTGGTGCAGGAGGGTGTGATCGTGGTTACGGTCAACTACCGGCTCGGTGTGCTTGGGTTCCTCAGCCTGCCGGATGCCGGCATTGCGGGAAACGCTGGCCTGAAGGATCAAAGGGCGGCTTTGCGTTGGGTTTCCGAGAATATAGGCGTGTTCGGTGGCGATCCGAACAATGTGACGCTGTTCGGTGCTAGTTCGGGTGCGATCGCGGTCAATAGAAGCACATGGTAAGTTACCTTCAGATTTTGAAGTTATTTTCTAGATAACTCAACTTTGAAAGTAAGCGCACCTGATGGTTATATGGAAGTGTTTCTGTTCTGGTCAAAAACATATTTTTGATCCCTCAGAACAACATTTGTTTCTACATTCATGCAATTTTAATGAAACAGAAGACCTAAGCTTGTGCTTTCAAAGAAACCGATACGAGTTATTACTCAGCAGACCACCACTCCACTTACAGCCTATCACGAGGATATATAATGCACCAACAATCCCACGCGTGCCTATCTAACTGTTCTTTACCCTTTGCCAATTTCTTTTGCTGGCTCTCCCAAACACTATTGCAGAAAAAAAAGGCTTTCCAATTTTGCTTTTACAGCCACCGACAGCTTACTAACAACAGCGCCGTTTTCCACGCGCCAACATAACTGCGCTTTACCCTTTTTGCAAGCCTTTACAAGCGGCCTTTAAAATTATTAGCACTGGTACCGTAAAGTACCTTCGCGTGGTTACTGCAACCCTTACGGAACCCTTGCAAATCACCAACCGCCGTGCCGTGCGTCAAACTAACGGGTTTTGTATCCTTTTCTTTATTGAATCCTTTTTTCTGCGCTCACAAAAACGTACAGTGGTTTTACAAATTGGCACGGGTACCATAACGGCAGCTTCGTCTTCGTGATGACATGTTCATAAAAACACAGTCCGCAAAAAAAAGCATCATTGCGCTATCCACCATGCGACAAGCTAACTGTTTTTTTACCCTTTGTTTTATTGAATCCTTTCACAAATATTGACAGCATCCTTTTCTTTTTGCACACACCTCTTCTTTTCGCGATGAGGTAGCGTTTCGTGCGGGGTGTGCTGTCGCACACGCTGGAGTAACTGTTTCCGTGCAAAAATTCAAACACAGTAATAACTGAGCAGCCCATCAGGGGTAGAGTGCAACAGGGTAGAGGCTTCCTCTCACGGGGCAGACATTTGGCAAGGGTTCAATAAATCGTTCGAACCCCCCACACGCTTGGCATTGCAAATAGATGCGGCCGACTCGTACGGAAGAACATCGGCTTAGCAGCGTTTGTCTCGGGGTGCAAGTGAGGTTAGACGCATTTACATACCTGCTGCACACTGGCTAGCTTTACCGGTGGTACAACGCACCAGAAAAAAAACTCAAACTCGATTTTTGGAAGATTTTGAGAAGAAGTTCGGGGGCATGAATTAAAAGTTCAAAAACTGGCGACTGGCTGAAGGTGAGCTGAACAAAAAACATTTGATAAATGGCACCGCGCCAGTCGCGTTCGCGATCAGTATTGTGCGGGCTGTGAACGCTGAAGAATTGTTACCTGCCCGTCGCAGAGCGCTCTGGGAACTTTATACTTTGTATGCTGTAGAACGTGTGCGATACGTGATCAGACCATCATGGTTATGCGGAGTGCGCCCTTGATGGGCTGGAAGAACGTTAGCACCGGGTCTGATGCTGAGAAGCACATGGTAAGTTACCTTCAGATTTTGAAGTTATTTTCTAGATAACTCAACTTTGAAAGTAAGCGCACCTGATGGTGATATGCAAGTGTTTCTGTTCTGGTCCAAACCTATTCTTGATTCCACAGAATAGACATTTGTTTCTTCATTCATGCAATTTTAATGCAACAGAAGACTTAAGCTTGTGCTTTCAAAGAAACCGATACGAGTTATTACTCAGCAGACCACCACTCCACTTACAGCCTATCACGAGGATATAACCGACAGCTTACTAACAACAGCGCCGTTTTCCACGCGCCAACATAACTGCGCTTTACCCTTTTTGCAAGCCTTTACAAGCCGCCTTTAAAATTATTAGCACTGGTACCGTAAAGTACCTTCGCGTGGTTACCGCAACCCTTACGGAACCCTTGCAAATCACCAACCGCCGTGCCGTGCGTCAAACTAACGGGTTTTGTATCCTTTTACTTTATTGAATCCTTTTTTTCTGCGCTCACAAAAACGCACAGTGGTTTCACAAATTGGCACGGGTACCGTACCGGCAGCTTCGTCTTCGTGATGACATGTTCATAAAAACACAGTCCGCAAAAAAAGCATCATTGCGCTATCCACCATGCGACAAGCTAACTGTTTTTTACCCTTTGTTTTATTGAATCCTTTCACAAATATTGACAGCATCCTTTTCTTTTTGCGCACACCTCTTCTTTTCGCGATGAGGTAGCGTTTCGTGCGGGGTGTGCTGTCGCACACGCTGGAGTAACTGTTTCCGTGCAAAAAAAAAACGAATAAAAATGTTGCATTATAGATTTTAATCTATTTTATGTAAAATTATTCATCTACTTTAATTGGCATCTCTATTGACCAAAGCAAACAATATCCAAACATCAAGACACTCCATCATGTACACGTGCCAAAAGCGCCATAAAACTCACCTATTGCAAACACTTATCATTCCCTAATGCACCAACAATCCCACGCGTGCCTATCTAACTGTTCTTTACCCTTTGCCAATTTCTTTTGCTGGCTCTCCCAAACACACGTGGTTTGGATATGTAAAAAAGGCATAAGTTAAGTCCGCTTGTAGGGGTCTCGTGAGCGGCCGGATTTAGCCGCAAGGGATATGCGAGTAGTGCCAAGAGAGAAAGGGCCACAGTCGAAAAAAAACGAATGATCCAGGACAGACGCAGCCACACACACGTGAGCTTGTCAAGCGGATCCGATCCGTGGCGGGACAATGAAAGGATCGGCACAATGCATGTGTGCCGAGTAGCGGCTAGCATCGGCAAAGAAGAAAAAAAGAAGCACGCCATAATGGAGACAATTAAATAGTCCCAAAAGATCGGCAAAAGACACACGGCAAATTATTGTTAATTGATTTTCGCTTTCCGCCTGGCTTGCCGCAGTCCTTCCGTGATTTTCCAGCCCCCGGAACACCACGGGCTGGGATTGTTGTTTTTGTGTTAACGATTATCGGTCCGGCAGCCTGCCCCGTGAGCAACTCCGGGCCCATTATATGTGGGACATATTCCGAGCCGAACCGAGGCGGAACCGAAGCCCAGCCGGTGAAAGTAGAAAATTAATAAACAAGTTGAGCAAATAGAAAAGAAAATAATTATGAGAATTGATTGGACCTTTTGCGGGACGTTGGCGGGCGCTGCGCTGGAGCGCGCACAATGGTGCTTTGTGCGTTCGGGTTTGGAGAGATTCTAGAACAACGGGGATCAAAATGATCCTTTTAGCGACAAATTGAGCTCCGGTTGTCTGAGCGTGTCGGTACTCGTCCTCTCGGGTGGGTGCAGTTAAGTGCTTCTGAAGTCTGTATCGGTTACGTGTTTTCCGAGTCAGGAAAGGATGAAAGAACCCGAACGGGGCTCGAAACCTTTAAATATTTTTTGACATGTGATATTGCATAGTAAGAGTTCTTATAGGTAGACCGTTTGATCGACATCCTAGTCAGATATACTTCACGCTATTGAAGTTATCTGCATAACTTCTCCAAGTGCCTATTAATCTTCTCAAACCATGGCTCGTTGCAAAATATGTATAGTCCTTTGATATAGCTTACATTGAATAAAGTCTATTACATATCGGCTTAGGTGCGTTGGAGATGGACGTAGACATTTGTGATAGGACATGAGCTACTCAGAAGAAAAAGGTACACGAATAGTATGTAGTTATATACAATAACGATAACTTAGATAAGATCACCTCTATTAGGCTCTAGCTTAAATATTTCAAAAGGGAGTTGGACATTTTCTTTCAATTTCTGGATAGAGTCCGCTTCTATACATTCTCTGTGCTCTGTTCTCTGTTCGATTGAAGTTATTGAAAAAAAATTCCGAGAATATAGGCGTGTTCGGTGGCGATCCGAACAATGTGACGCTGTTCGGTGCTAGTTCGGGTGCGATCGCGGTCAACTTCCACTGTCTGTCGAGCGAATCGAAGCGCTACTTCCACAAGGCGATTCTGCAGAGTGGATCCATTTACACTGAGTTCGCGTTCCAGGAGCAACCGGAGGAGAAGGCACGTCGGCTGGCGAAGCTGCTGGGGCACAGTCCAACCACAGATGCGGAGGTTTACGAGGCGCTGCGAGTTGCACCCGCCCGGAAGCTGTTCGAGCTGCAGCCGATGGTGTTGACCGATCGTGAAAAGGCGGTTGAGCGTCTGTTTCAAATCCCATTCCTACCGGTGGTCGAGCGGGCGGACTCCACGGACGCATTGATCACGCGCCATCCGACGGAAATCCTCGGTGAACCGAACTCGATGGACATCCCGATCATTCTTGGGTATAACGAGCGCGATGGCATGATGGTTCTGATCGATGCCATTAAAACACTTGCCGCGTACAACGCCGAACCGGAACGGTTCATTCCAAGAACGGTCGAGCTGGATTACTTCTCCAACGAAGCACGTGCTCTGGGAGAAGAGATCCGGGCGTTCTACTTTGGATCACGCCCGGTCAGCCGCGATACACTGACGCAGCTGACGGACGTGTTCACTGACAAGTACTTGCTCGCCTACCGCATGACGGTGGAGTTGTGGGCACGGCACCAGCGTCGTTCAAAGTTTTTCGGATATCGATTTGCGTTCGATGGGCTGCTGAACAAGGGCAAAGCGATCATGTCGCTGGGAACAATGAAGGGGGCAGCCCATATCGACGAAGTTTACTACCTCTTCAGCTCGCCGCTGTTGCGCACGGAAGTCCCGGAGACGGACCGAGCGTATGGGCTGCGCAATACGATGGTCCGTCTGTGGACTAACTTCGCACGGTACAGTGATCCAACGCCCGACTCGACGCTTCCATTCCGATGGGAGCCACAACCGAACATTCCGGAGAGCCAGGATGTACCGCTCATGTGCCTGAACATCACGAACGACGGCATTGCGATGGCCGAAATGCCCGAAAAGCGACGGATGGACTTCTGGACCGGGATCTTCCAACGCTGCAACGGCCGACTCGCGGACGTGAAAGTGCCCCTGATCAGTTCTTCGCTCAAGGGCGCACCGGACCTCAACAACAACACCCAGTAGATGGCTCAGGACGGCTTTGAATGAATTGTGTTAGCATTGATAGCGTTACAAAGCGTTTCTAAAAGCGCTTCAACGAGACTTTGAACCTAAAGGAAAGCGGATCGAAACAGTCGCTCGTGAACGAATAAAGAAACAATAAGCGGACATAAGCTGTAGCGAAAAAAAAAACGCACACGCGCTAAAAGCGCTCTCCGTGCGCGTTCGGGACCAATTTGGGACGCATTTGCGATGGGCTTTGTCGCACGGAGGGTTGCGTGTCATTCCCGGAGGGTTTCTGCTTCGTTCCACTCCCGAGCGACAATTCAACACGCAAAGGACATTCGGAGCTCTCAGGACGAGCGGATCGATGCCGGGTCCTTACGTGCGTTCGATTGTGTTGCATCGTGTTCTTCCTCGGGATAAAGCGTGCAAGAGGTTCGAGAATGCAATTCGTTTCGTTCGGAAACTCCTTCGCTCACCTCGTTCTTTCAGCTCCCTATTGTGTGCTGTTTGTCGTGAATGAAAAGGACTTCTTTTCTTAAAGCAGAGAGAACAATTTAGCTGCCCGTGGCTGCTGCGTGGCGATGGGAAAAGTGTACACAATTACTTGTACACCCGGTTTGCCTTTTGAAAACGGGCGTTTGAATGAATGGCTGTGCAGTGTTTGGATTGGAATTCAACGATGTCGTCCGCCCGGTTGTGCCTGGGTTGTGCACAGGTTTTGATTTGTCATACACGGTGATGGTGTATGCAGCCGATATCCTTCCAGCAATTGCCCGGTTATTGTAGAGTCAAGCGTGCGAAGGAGGACACAAAAGGCCACTCCTTGGGCGAGTGGCCGTGCAACCGTTTAGCTCCAGATCCTCGAGCGAACCTCGGTAATTGATTCGAAAACGCTGGACAGATGTTTTTCCTTTCTTCGAAGCGCGATTTCTTCTCGATTTATTACCCGGCAGACCAATTCAATGGTTATAATGGGCTCTGAATTGATCTATGCATTGTAAGCCGTTTTTGTCCTGATCATTTCGTACCACTAGGAACTTTGGACTGCATTGTCGATGCTACGATCGTTTCTTGGTGAACACTGCTCGCCTTCAAAATATGTTATATAATTTTTTTATTCTCCATGTGAGTCATCTGGGAAATATGTTGCTACATGAGCTCACGATGTCGGTTTGAATGTGAGCTGAAGACTGACGTTTGTTTACGTCTGCAGACATCCGCGCACATGTGGTCGTTTGAAATGCCACTCGGGAGCAGATCACTTCAAATGACGCCGGATGACATCAGGCCCAGGTTTGCTCTGTTCAGTCGTTCACGAATCGTTTCATTGCATGCACGTGTTGTTAATTTGTTCTGAAATATTGTGTTGTTCAAATGATGTCATTAGGTTAGCTGCATCTCTCCAGTTTTCTTTCCAATTTGTTTTTAATCAATTTGCTATTTTATAACTTATTATGTGTTGGAAGCAGTAATTTTAACTTTATTGAAATGATATTCGGATATAATCTTGAAATAAATAATTTTTAGCTTTTTACGACTTTCTTTCTAGCTTCTTACGACTTTCTTCTTACGACTTTCTAACTGCAATCGAAGATAAAACGTAGAAAAAATATTTTCTTAAAATCTCGGATTTGACTGGAAAACCAAACTTTGCCTTTCCTAATTCTGTTTGCTTGCATTTGCTTCCAAAATCCACGTGCATGCATTGTCGAAATGATTGGTTTATCCACTCCAATCCCATCTTCTAAGCATCCCTGCATCCAGTGTTTCGTGTCCTGGCTGCGTCCTGGCAAACTCCCGGTGGACCCCGTGACGAAAGGGTTGAGGTAGAAGGATTCTCTTGTTCGATGCTGCTCCGGTCACCGGAAAAGGGTTGGCCTGCCGTCCGTTCGGTGCTCCATAAATGCAAGCCAGTTTCAGCATGTACACCTCGAGCTGCAATCAAACTATCAGCAAGACGATCAGTATCGGCATTTGGCTACCGGTTTTACGGTCTCTGCGCAGGGTGCAACGCACTAACCCTTTCGTTTGTGTGTGGGTGCCCAACGTGACTCTCGGGGAGAAACGATGTGGTTTACCAAACCACCATTCGCACTACCAAATGGTAGCAAAGTGTGAGAAAATTTCATGGTGCGCTGGACAATGTAAGGAGTCGTAAAATGCATAAAAATTAACAATTTCAAAATTTATATCTCATTTAAATCATTTATTTAAAAAAAAACTAGGCTCATGCTTTTATTATGCAGTGGAATATCGATAATATATGAACCAAGCTATTGGAATTGTTAGGTTAGGAAAATTCTCCATTAAATCATATTGAAATTTCGTTCTGGTCTTCTGGTGATTTTCTTTATTGTACAGTGCAAAATAGTACCAGATATCTCGCGAAGTTCCTACTAGGCTTTTGATGGGAAATAGGTATGTGAATTCGGTGAATATTTATGCCTATTTGTCCAAACGAAAAGTATAATATAATTGATTTTTTTTCCTATAGTTTTTATTGATATATAGATATACAATTATAGTTTTTATGTTTTACTTCTGTATTTTATTCACATATTTGAGATTCTACATTCCGATCGTATTTATCATGATATTAATTACACGCTCGTATAGGAGTACCAACTTCCTATTTGAACTAAATTGAAAACAACTGAAATCATTAGTCAACATATCAATTTTCGCATTTTCCGAATATTTTCGCTTTTATGGAGTTGTAATTGAAAAAAAAACATATCTATGCTTGCGTTTGCTGATTGTTTTGACGTTTTATATTTTTTTACGAGAAAATATTTGCAGTTGATCTTCTTCTTCGTCCTTGATATTCTTGATCATTATTTGATTTATTTTTTTATTTTTTATACTTTTTTATATAGTGGGCAGATTCAAAATTTACCTTTGTTTTTAATCAATTTGCTATTTTATAACTTATTATGTGTTGGAAGCAGTAATTTTAACTTTATTGAAATGATATTCGGATATAATCTTGAAATAAATAATTTTTAGCTTTTTACGACTTTCTTTCTAGCTTCTTACGACTTTCTTCTTACGACTTTCTAACTGCAATCGAAGATAAAACGTAGAAAAAATATTTTCTTAAAATCTCGGATTTGACTGGAAAACCAAACTTTGCCTTTCCTAATTCTGTTTGCTTGCATTTGCTTCCAAAATCCACGTGCATGCATTGTCGAAATGATTGGTTTATCCACTCCAATCCCATCTTCTAAGCATCCCTGCTGCATCCGTGCCCTTTTCACACTGACTGCTCATGTACACACACACCCACACATGCAAACGATGCTTCCGACGCTCCCACACCACATCACCGGGCGAACGTGTGCCGAAAAGTCACAATGGGAAACCATAAATTTGCAAATGAATTCATTAAGCCCTTTTCT
>KZ067920.1:52017-68671 GCA_002091845.1 Anopheles cracens
CACCCTGAAATGGGATGTACGTTTTTCAGATATAATACTTTTAACTCCCTAACCATGTCTCGGATATATTAGTACGCACTATCAAACATTATACGAAATCTTTATGAGATGTTGGTTGTTGACCAAACGACAACGATACGTACATGGTATGTTCTGGAAAATTTGACAAATTTATTCATACTTTTCTATTCTCTTATCTCTTCAAACAATGGTGCTAATTCAATTCTTAATCCAACGATCTTTATGAAGACTTGTTCATCCATCAACTTTTACTGCTGTCATGAAATGTCACCCTTTTTAAAAAAGCTAAAGACTCCAAGTGTCAAAAGCTCTATAAACCATAAAAACAAAGACAACATGCCACCCTTTTCTATCTGTCTTAGTTTGAAAATGCCAGAAACCTTCACGCTAACAAAGTTATGTTTTTTCTATCTTAGATTGAAGCAATTCGTCTGCCATTAGAGCGCATCGCACACCGACGAACGTTCGTGTTACCAACTAATTTGTTGTGGAGCATGAATGTCTAAGGATTGGTACCCAACACCAAATGCAAGTGTTGGGAAATCATCCATCTTGACGATGCGCTCTCATCAACGTTCCTTGCTATTTATGCAGGAAGATCGAGCATGGATAGTTGATATGCAACGTGCGTGTGGTGTTTCAATGTACATGGGTGTCTTATCTCCAAACGCAATCCTTAATTAAACGTTTGGTTTGCTCTGGCTTGGACCTGAATAGTGTGTTATAGTGTATGTAGAGAGCGATGGTATAAGGTCACGGCTCGAACAATGAAAGTTGTATTCGCCATATGACTTAATTTACTAATACCTGAGCAATGCTGAATGCTGATGAGTGATGTCCAATTTTAAAACTCTCTGCAGACTACATCATCTAAATAGTTGTATACAAAGGGTAGATCATATCTAGATGGCATATAAGCACAGTCTTTAGCTTAGTTCTAGGCAAATATGCTGATCTTTATAAGAATTAAGATTTAAGTCAAAACTCAGATACCTCATAAAGTTCTGTAAGATAATCATAGCTCTTGAGAACATGAATAGCTCAACACGTTTTTGTCTCGTTTGAGTTGATGCATAAACCCTTTGAATAACAAATAACAAATAACATTTCTAAATAAATCAAACAATTTATACAACATTTATCTTTCATGTACAACAGACAAAAGCAAGAATAAGTTCAGATTTTTTTTATTTATTTTCTCAATTAGACACAACCTAGCAAATGTGCGTTATAAACTCCTTTCGTAAAGAAAAAATCTTTGAACTCGCTTTTATTCAGAATATTATGTCATCAAATAAGACAGCATGAGGTTAGCTGTCAAATTATCGCGCCTTCGTCGTTATGTTGATCGCAGTACGGGGCGCGGCAATTGGGGCATCTTGGATTGGTTTGGGTCTAGGGAACGATGTCTTCAGATGTTATCCGATATCATACGCTGCTTCGGGTGCGTTTGATTAAGCAAGCTTCCATTGCATGAGCTAGCCTCTCTTAGAAATTTGTGGTTTTAAAGTCGTTTTTCCAGGATATTGTTTGCAGTTTCATTTCATGTGGTTTGTATTAACTATTCTTGCATATATTGTACGTCCAACTTTCGTTTTCTCTTCTTCTTATGTTGTGCCTCTTGTGTTTTATTTTTTAAGATGACGTAAAACCCTCACAGCAAGCAATAAAAAATGATAATGATGATGATAATCAAATAACTTTGTTTAAATTTTACACGAAATTCTGATTTTTGCAATAAACATTTATTAAACCGAATAAAAAAGTTGAATAAAGATCATTCTGTCATTTTTTTTATTCGACAATCAGAACTTTTTGTAAAAAACGACCACTTCAAAAGAATACTAGAAAATGTTGACATAGTCAAATCTTATTTTGTATTATGTTATCTTATTCCAGATTTTACTCTTTTTTTGTAATGTTAAAGAAGTCTTTATTATCTAATTACAGTATCATCTTATGACCTACCTAATTACTACCTTTGATAATATCAACTGTTACAATTCATTAATTCCTAACTATAAATTAATGTCAATACTGTGCAAGTGTTTTATATAGTTGCTGAATACATGCAGTATCTTGAATCTTTTTCGTTTGTTCATGCGCAATAACTCCAGTTTTATAAGCTTACTAAATAAAACTGGTAAATTAAGGAATAACAGTTTGTTGCTCTCTTAAAATTGCACAAAAGTTATTCCATTTGCTTTTTAACTAAGTTCACAGATACTTTACTGTATTTTTTAATCTTATTTCAGCTTCTACTCTAATAAATGGTTTTTAAGCGTATCTGTTAGAGAAGAACCGTTTTTTGTTCCAAATTTTGGAGATCTTGGGGCTGTTCTTTCTAGGTATTTTTGGCAAAATCGTTAGGTTCAAACTAAATTAGAGTAGGATTTTCTTTTTTTTTTACATTTCTTAGGTTTAAGGCTTTGCATTACGGAATATTTAAATAATATGGGTAAATCGAACGAAACAAAAAACAACAGATTTTTGGAAAAAAAAACGGAAGATATTTCGGATAGTAACTAACGGATAGTAGGACATTACCAAATTAATGAGATTTTCCTAATAGAACATAATGCATACTAACCAGCAGTCTTCAGCACATTCAGTTCAATTTTTTCACATCGACAAAACATTTACCAAAATTACGTTCCAATTGCGCGTGCATCGTCTGTCGGAGACAGCGTTGCAGGAAGAAAAAAAAACGAACCCCGAAACCAAACGAAACCCCCCACACAGAAACGCTAACGAATCGTACGATGTCCACTAATGAGAGGCGGCGAACGCGCGATCCTGCCGCTCGATCGGGGCCACAGCAAATTGACGGTAGCAACAGCGCAGCCGGCCGCGTCGTCCCATCCCGGCGTCTTACCCTCTCCGGCGGCAAACGGGAAATTGATTCATTTTGGACCGGGGCCAGAGCGTGCGGTCCAGACGCACAGGGCACGACACGACATGCCGCGACATGCGTTGCATAATGCAGGATTATTTAGTCGTCTTGCTGTCTGGTGCAGCCAGCCAGCCAGCCAACCAACGAGCCATCGCTCCCTGCCGGCGCATCTCGCACCTTCGGGGTTTTGCTGAAGAAACACCCGAGAAACACCCAGGCCGCCAGCCGCGCCGATCATTAAACATGACGTCCAAATGTCAGAGGGTGAAGGGTTTTAACGTCGATTTGCGCTGGCGTAAAAGTGGTTGCGGTTCGGGACTGCGCCTGGTGGTAGTAACATATTTGAAAATAGCTCAAAGTCCCAGCGGCGCGGCGTCCGTGCGGCGATCGCACCTCGCGCCCGGACGAATTCATCATGTTGACATGATTTTAAAAATGCTTGGACAGGACAGCGTGTCCCCAGGGTTAAAATTGGCGCATGTCACACATAGCCCCGGTATGCGCCATGATGCCTGTGTGCGTGTGTGTGTGTGTTTTTTTCTCTAGGATTGATTTGTTGCGTCGGAAAATGGTAAGGGCGCTTCCGGTGGGCCTTTAGCATTTGCAGCGAAACTGTTCGACGCGACAGATTGATGTACTGCTGAAGCGTTTGGGCCGGTGTTGAAGTATTGGTAGAGGCAATTAAATTTTACTCATCAAACGCTAGTTCGTTCAACGGCAGGGAACCTCTTTTAACATTTAATTAATCTGACGTGCTGACTGAAGTCAAAGGAAGCAGTTACAAGGTTGTTAGTGGTTTCGTTTATTCGTGTACGTCTCATTGGTATTATTTATTGACAACAGCTAACATAAGTATGTAAAGATTTTACTTAATTTATTTGACTCGCATTCTATTGTAACCTTTAATAAGAAATTATGAAATTTTTAATCAATTTTATTTAATTTTATTGTATTTTTTATCTTGATGCAAAATTGCAAAATTAAGAACGTTTTGTATTCGGAGAGTATTTTTTTGATTTTTTTTATATCTCTGCTTGTTATATGGTTTGATACTTTTTTGCCGAGTTCTATATTTTTGGGTGTTCAATATATTTTTACAGATTGTTTTCGAGTTTCATCTTTTTTAACATGATTGAATAGAGTCTCGAAGAACGTGAACCGTACATCGGGTCTTCAATAAAAGTGTCAATGCTTGTTTCGTATTCTCCGAAAAATAGTTCTTAAACATTTCGGTAGTATTATGCAATAATAAAGTGTTATAATAACAAATAATTTCCATCTGCAAAGGAAGTAAAATTTCCTAGAATTTGCATCATGCTTGTTCAACAATCTTTTACAATCCTCACGTGTTACGCTATTGATGCGTTCTTTTGTTTGCTTCTGTTTTATGAAAGAAGCAAAAAACAGTTAATTCGAAATTTGAATAAAAAAGTGAATAAAACAGAATAATAGCGATTGAACCCAACAAAATAAAACAAAACAAAATAAAAAACGCTTCCATGCAACAAAGAACCAACACCATTTTAATGAAATTTAAATGTCCAAATTGCATAATTCATCACGGGTGTAGACTACAAAAGCGTTCTTACTAACTCTCCGGTGGTCACCGCCGGTCGACTGACCACCGCATTCGCAAAAACCCACCGAACAGAAAAGCACCAACGGCCCCCCCGACAAACTAATTAACATTCGATAATTAACGAACACGGTTCATAAAAAAAACACGGGAAACACACCGTATCCCGAGGGAAGCGCTGGGGCCGTCCGTGATGTCACGCGCAAGCGCAAGATTCATCCCGCGCCGTCAGCGCCGTCCACAAAACCCGGTCATCTGCTTCGGAGAGCCTTTCGGTCGGTCCCGACGGCAGGTCGCCACGCGGAGAAGATTTATCTGCAAAATAAAATATCGATTAATCAATAACCTTCGGGGCTTCGGAATATTTTAAACGCCACTTCCCTCGAAGAATGTTCTTCTTCTGGGAGCGTGGTAACACCGAGATGAGCGGAAGGCAAAAACTTCCTTTTGCGAATCGGACTGATTTCACTCGAGGCCACCATCGTTGAAGTGCTCCCGGGAGACCAGGAGACCACCACCCCGACAATCCAGGTGGATTTACGTGCTGAGAAGAGCTTCGCTGGGCAGCGCAACATAAAAAACGGCTTGATTACCATTTGGTTTTATTACTGTACATGTAAATGTTCGAACTTCGAACTTTTTCCGCACATAAAACCCGCAAAACCTACCGTGGAAACCGCTGTTTGTTCGCCTCAGGAAGCAGTTCCTGAAGAACAAATTCGTTTGCAGCTCTACGACTCTCCACTCTCATGGCATGGCGTCATAAATTATCTTCGTGGTTATGGTGGCAGAAGTAGTTTTTCGTCCACTCACTCGCACTCGCTGCAGCAGAACGCAAAAACTCATTGTAATCCTTAACCCCTAGGACGGCGCTGCAGGATCTTCTCTGCGACCGCAAGCCCCAATGTGGACCCTGTAAAAAAAAACCCGCACACGTGTTGGGTGTTCTGTTTGCCCGTTAAAAAGTGCTCATCTCATCTCATTTCCAACTCATTAAAGCGGTGTTGGAACGTGTGATGCAAAACTGAAGCTGAGAACTGACAAAAACCGTTTCCCACGGCACAACGTAAGATGTCTGTCAAGAAGCCGACCAAGGAGCACGGAAATCAGCATTAGTGTCATATTTGTGCGGCGAGCTCCCCCAAATGATTTATCGAGAGTTTGGTGGTGTTTGTGGACGCATCTGCGCATCCTTTCGCGGCACACGAACCGGGGACGAAAACGGGCAAACGAACAATTTACGCGCAGGAAACACCTCCCCGGGGGAAATCTATCAACGGGAATGGCCGCGGGTGCGTTGCATTCTTTGCCGCGCGGCAGGAAGTAATCGAATTATGTTGATATAGAAATTTCTCAAACACTGTGCACTGTCTTTCGCTTCGTTTTTCGGCATTGCTGTGTGTGTGTGCGAGAAGCTCTTCGAGTCTTCGGATCTCGTTCCAATGGAATGATAATTAATTTCCCAAATTATCGGCTATCATAATGTGCACGATCAGCGCCGATAGCAGCCTTCACTCGCCGTCGATAAGATCTAACTCTCCCGGGCGATTGTTTCGGTGTGAAGAAAATTGAAAATTGAAAAATTGCATTCCTCCACAATACATGCAATGCACAGAGCCCCGAAAGAGGGTTGACCGGGCCGTAATTAAAAGTCTACCGGTGCGATCGAATCGAGCCAGATCGAATTGCGAGATGATCGAACGATCGGTATAAATTTATCGGCCCGCTTCATCGAACCCCCATCGAAATCTGCAAACAATTGCCTGCGTTTGCAGTTTGCCTCTGCTCCCACCGGAAAGCCGTGCAAAATCTCATTTTTTGGGTCAGGCTCGTTCCGACTTCTGATGAATCATTTTGGTATTTTTAATTAAAATTTATTTGCACCCCAAAACGATGCTTCTGCGCGCGTGTGTGTGTGTGTTTGGGCGCTTTTTTGCTCAATGCATTCTCAAACGATCGCTCCCGGGGCAGCGTTTGCACCGAGTTGCAATGGGGTTTTCTGCACTTTTTCTTCCTTCTCGATCGCTTCGCTTGTCACCTGTTCTCGGAATGCACTCCCCTGCGCTGCGATGGCGCACGCTTCATCAAGTCACGCCACATAGAGCCTTTCGTGTCTTCCGGCGTCACGCTTGGAGCAAGTGCACTCAACGCTGGAACCGCCGGACGCGACTCCGGCACGAGGTGGAGTCGGTTTTAATTTATTGCTTTATCACGAGATGATGCCGATCGCCGCACCGCACCGCAGTTGCAATTGCAACCAGCGTGCGAGAGGAGCGAAACAAAAAAAAACACCATCAGGGCCTCGAATATCAATCTGTCATCACGCGCCGTTCTCCAACGCGTCAATATGGACGTGACGATCGTGCTGCTGCTAGTTTTTTTTTTCGCTCTCCCTCTCTTTCTTTCGTGTTTTGCTTTAAATTTGATTAGTTATGCAAGGGCATAAGGGTGGTAGTGGTCGTCGTGGTTTCCGTTTTGCGGTGTGTGTGATTCCCGCCTAATGGATCCTATTTTTCATACTCACAAGTCAGACCGTCACGAGCGCCAGCACGCGGGCGGTGTTTTCTGGGAAAATCGACCTTCGAAGGTGCACCCATTTTTAGTGCCGGTGGGAGGTGCGCACAATTACCGCCGGGTGCCGTTCGGTTGCACGAGATCTGTTTTTTTCTCTCTCTCTCTCTCTGTGTAAGACGAAATTCCCCGCTTATGTAAATCGAGCATCACCTTACCGAGATCGAACCTGGGCCGCGCGTGATCGTATCGGTTGTCAGGCGCGGTTGGCAATTAGTGTGAACACGGTTTCGATTCGAACCAGGCCGCAGGTGTTGGCATTGAAAGAGGGTGGTTAAGGTCAAGCAGAGGGATACGTGGCTGCCACATCGGAAGGGTTACATTTTTCAGGCATTGGGAGAAAGTTCTCTTCGAACTCGAATGTTGTGTATAATATCTGACCACAGCACAATAAACTAGTCTATAGTCTAACTAAGCTATAGTCTTTTCCAAATACGGCTTCGGTTTGACACTTTTTTCAGATGCAAAACTTAACAAAACTCATCATCATCATTCGACAATTCTAATGAAGTTTGCTTGTTCCAATTCCTGAATGTCAAATGAAAGATTCGTACTCTAGTTTTTAAAACAAAATTCATGTATTTTTCATTTTTTACTTAGGAACGGCCAAATTCTTAGGAATAAAAATTCATGTACATTATTGTATCAACACATCATAGAGTGGGCCGTGCTAATAGATTTTTCTTTAACATCCTAAAGAACCCTAACCCAAGTGAACACGGTCATTTTTTTACGAATTTTCCGATTGTTGTTCATTGGTTTCGAAGATCCGTAAGTGATTTAAAATTGAGTCCGATGGAGTTGTGCTTCTTCCTTGCTCGTCAACGCATAGTCCTGGATAAAATCCTTGTAGTAAATTAAAGATTGTATCAACGATTCAGATTCAATCAACATGAGATCTACAAAACAATCGAAGATACAAGGGCCCCAACGCATTTTTTGTGGAATATATTTTCGACCAGTGAATAGTAAACAGAATATTCAATCGTATTGATTGCTCTGTTACCATGTCTTTTATTTCGTTTATAGGGGTTTTTATCTACTGAGTAATTGTGCACAAAATTAACGAGATATGACAATTTTTAACTTGTATGGACCATTTGGAGATTAGTAGTTCGGGAAGAAAGTTTTACATCGAACGCTCCGACGCTCCAAACCCAGCCGACTCAGCCGGTCAGTCGGTCAGCCGTATGCCGCGCGGTTGCTTGATTGACGGAGACGCCGCCGGGCGGATATGGTTCGACGGCATTTTTATCCCATTTAACCGAACGCGCCCTTTTGCCACGGTGGATGATATTTATAGTGATGTGTTTGATGTGACAACGGTGCTAAACTGCTCCGCAAAACGCACGGCATACATTTATCAGCGCCGAGCGCGCACGGGGTTAAATTGTGGATGGGGTTTGTCGTTCGGGCGTTCGCGTCGTTTATCGTTTGATCTAAGTTAAATCGTTCGCGAGTTGTGTGAGACTCACGCGGCGTGGGATTTTTTATTGCCGTGCGCGTGTATTATGACTAATTGGTACGGGAGCGCTTTACAGGGGCCGGGGGATGCTTTTTTTTGCTCTGTTTGTTTTGCTCGCTCCGCTTCTTCGGGTGCGTAATGCACTTCGTGTTCGCTGCTAGTAAATAATACTTAAACGTCGCTCAATAAATTGTGTGAGCAGCGATTTGAATGTTCTGTACCATCTGTTCGAGTGACTTATGTTGCGTAAGCTAGTGAATTTATAAAATGTTTTGTAAATGTGTTCGGCCGTGTAATTTCTTTTTACAAAATCGTTTGACATACATTAGCTTCAAACAGAAAACCTATTGCCGGACTAATCATGACCTTTTAATGTTTATGCTAGAAAGCTTAGTTTGTTGGTTGTTCTTTACTTGTTATCTTGAGAAAGTCAATCTACCCGTTGTATTTAAAAAAATGAACTCATAAACTTATACTAAGCCATGAAATTTCAACTTTGATGAAAATCAACGATCGACTGTATTCATAGTAACAATAAATATGAGTTTTTTTGCTATCCAGCAATGCAAAATTTTTATAAATATGAGGAAAAGTATGTAATCATGAACAATATTTATGGAAAATTGAGCAATTCTACACAATAAAATCGCTTATTTTCTTAAAGTTAGTTCTAGATAGTTCCAGAACTTACGGGGATGATGTGACACATTAATTTGGATACGATTCACGTACGTTCGATGAAGGAACTGGTTGGTGCGCATTGATAGGCATTATGAGCTGCAATAAATCTCATCTTTGACGTGTGCGTTCCATGTCGACGGAAGTAACGGAAGCAGGATGTTTTGTTCCTCCTAAGCGCATCTAAGTAACTGCAACTAGGATAAACTGCAACAGGAGCCCGGACCGCGTCGCAGATGAATCGGCAAGAGATATCGCTCGAAAGAGCGATGGAGACCGAGGACGCGCGAAACAGGTCGCGAACTGAACACGGTATTGTGTCGGGATAGCACAAAAATGTATTTGAGGGTAACTGAACACACTTTAACGACGATTTTTTTTATATAAAATTTGTAGATGGTCAATTGAATATGATCGATAATAGGCAAAAAATAAGCGAAAAACTCGGAGCGATTGGCAGTTACGTCCGTTCACTTTGACAGTCCGAGACCGACGGACGATGTATGAGTGAAACATATAAGTTTTACATGTATGTTTGTCTATCATCCAGGCAAGAATTTATGTAAAATAAAAATAAATATACAAACATATTAGTACATTCTAAAGCTCAATATTGAAGTTAAAGATAATCTCCAAATGGTCCATACAAGTTAAAAATTGTCATATCTCGTTAATTTTGTGCACAATTACTCAGTAGATAAAAACCCCTATAAACGAAATAAAAGACATGGTAACAGAGCAATCAATATGATTGAATATTCTGTTTACTATTCACTGGTTGAAAATATATTCTACAAAACATGCGTTGGGGCCCTTGTATCTTCGATTGTTTTGTAGATCTCATGTTGATTGAATCTGAATCGTTGATACAATCTTTAATTTACTACAAGGATTTTATCCAGGACTATGCGTTGACGAGCAATAGCAAGGAAGAAACACAACTCCATCGGACTCAATTTTAAATCACAAACGGATCATCGAAACCAATGAACGATAATCGGATCATTTTTGAAAAAAACAACAATGTAGCACCCAGGATAAGGTGATTTAGTTTGTGAAAGGAAATATCCATTAACACGTCCCACGCTATGATGTGTTGATTCAATATTATACATGAATTTGTATTCCTAAGAATTTGGCTGTTCCTAAGTAAAACATGAATAATACATGAATTTTCTTTTAAAAAATAGAGTACGAATCTTTCATTTGACATTCGAGAGTTGGAACAAGCAAACTTCATTATAATTTTCGAATGATGATGATGAGTTTTGCTAAGTTTTGCATCTGAAAAAAGTGTCAAACCGAAGCCGTATTTGGAAAAGACTATAGCTTAGTTAGACTATAGACTAGTTTATTGTGCTGTGGTCAGATATTATACACAACATTCGAGTTCGAAGAGAACTTTCTCCCAATGCCTGAAAAATGTAACCCTTCCGATGTGGCAGCCACGTATCCCTCTGCTTGACCTTAACCACCCTCTTTCAATGCCAACACCTGCGGCCTGGTTCGAATCGAAACCGTGTTCACACTAATTGCCAACCGCGCCTGACAACCGATACGATCACGCGCGGCCCAGGTTCGATCTCGGTAAGGTGATGCTCGATTTACATAAGCGGGGAATTTCGTCTTACACAGAGAGAGAAAGAGAAAAAAACATATCTCGTGCAACCGAACGGCACCCGGCGGTAATTGTGCGCACCTCCCACCGGCACTAAAAATGGGTGCACCTTCGAAGGTCGATTTTCCCAGAAAACACCGCCCGCGTGCTGGCGCTCGTGACGGTCTGACTTGTGAGTATGAAAAATAGGATCCATTAGGCGGGAATCACACACACCGCAAAACGGAAACCACGACGACCACTACCACCCTTATGCCCTTGCATAACTAATCAAATTTAAAGCAAAACACGAAAGAAAGAGAGGGAGAGCGAAAAAAAAACTAGCAGCAGCACGATCGTCACGTCCATATTGACGCGTTGGAGAACGGCGCGTGATGACAGATTGATATTCGAGGCCCTGATGGTGTTTTTTTTTTGTTTCGCTCCTCTCGCACGCTGGTTGCAATTGCAACTGCGGTGCGGTGCGGCGATCGGCATCATCTCGTGATAAAGCAATAAATTAAAACCGACTCCACCTCGTGCCGGAGTCGCGTCCGGCGGTTCCAGCGTTGAGTGCACTTGCTCCAAGCGTGACGCCGGAAGACACGAAAGGCTCTATGTGGCGTGACTTGATGAAGCGTGCGCCATCGCAGCGCAGGGGAGTGCATTCCGAGAACAGGTGACAAGCGAAGCGATCGAGAAGGAAGAAAAAGTGCAGAAAACCCCATTGCAACTCGGTGCAAACGCTGCCCCGGGAGCGATCGTTTGAGAATGCATTGAGCAAAAAAAAACCGCCCAAACACACACACACATGCAGAAGCATCGTTTTGGGGAGCAAATAAATTTTAATTAAAAATACCAAAATGATTCATCAGAAGTCGGAACGAGCCTGACCCAAAAAATGAGATTTTGCACGGCTTTCCGGTGGGAGCAGAGGCAAACTGCAAACGCAGGCAATTGTTTGCAGATTTCGATGGGGGTTCGATGAAGCGGGCCGATAAATTTATACCGATCGTTCGATCATCTCGCAATTCGATCTGGCTCGATTCGATCGCACCGGTAGACTTTTAATTACGGCCCGTTCAACCCTCTTTCGGGGCTCTGTGCATTGCATGTATTGTGGAGGAATGCAATTTTTCAATTTTCAATTTTCTTCACCCCGAAACAATCGCCCGGGTGAGTTAGATCTTATCGACGGCGAGTGAAGGCTGCTATCGGCGCTGATCGTGCACATTATGATAGCCGATAATTTGGGAAATTAATTATCATTCCATTGGAACCATTTCACACACACAGCAATGCCGAAAAACGAAGCGAAAGACAGTGCACAGTGTTTGAGAAATTTCTATATCAACATGATTCGATTACTTCCTGCCGCGCGGCAAAGAATGCAACGCACCCGCGGCCATTCCCGTTGATAGATTTGCCCCGGGGAGGTGTTTCCTGCGCGTAAATTGTTCGTTTCCCCGTTTTCGTCCCCGGTTCGTGTGCCGCGAAAGGATGCGCAGATGCGTCCACAAAAAACCACCAAACTCTCGATAAATCATTTGTGGGAGCTCGCCGCACAAATATGACACTAATGCTGATTTCCGTGCTCCTTGGTCGGCTTCTTGACAGACATCTTACGTTGTGCCGTGGGAAACGCTTTTTGTCAGTTCTCAGCTTCAGTTTTGCATCACACGTTCCAACACCGCTTTAATGAGTTGGAAATGAGATGAGATGAGCATTTTTTAACGGGCAAACAGAACACCCAACACGTGTGCGGGTTTTTTTTACAGGGTCCACGTTGGGGCTTGTGGTCGCAGAGAAGATCCTGCAGCGCCGTCCTAGGGGTTAAGGATTACAATGAGTTTTTGTGTTCTGCTGCAGCGAGTGCGAGTGAGTGGACGAAAAACTACTTCTGCCACCATAACCACGAAGATAATTTATGACGCCATGCCATGAGTGTCGTAGAGCTGCAAACGAATTTGTTCTCCAAGAACTGCTTCCTGAGGCGAACAAACAGCGGTTTCCACGGTAGGTTTTGCGGGTTTTATGTGCGGAAAAAGTTCGAAGTTCGAACATTTACATGTACAGTAATAAAACCAAATGGTAATCAAGCCGTTTTTTATGTTGCGCTGCCCAGCGAAGCTCTTCTCAGCACGTAAATCCACCTGGATTGTCGGGGTGGTGGTCTCCTGGACCAGGAGCACTTCAACGATGGTGGCCTCGAGTGAAATCAGTCCGATTCGCAAAAGGAAGTTTTTGCCGTCCGCTCATCTCGGTGTTACCACGCTCCCAGAAGAAGAACATTCTTTGGAGGAAGTGGCGTTTAAAATATTCCGAAGCCCCGAAGGTTATTGATTAATCGATATTTTATTTTGCAGATACATCTTCTCCGCGTGGCGACCTGCCGTCGGGACCAAAAGGCTCTCCAAAGCAGATGGCCAGGTTTTGCGGACGGCGCTGACGGCGCGGAATGAATCTTACGCTTGCGCGTGACATCACGGACGGCCCCAGCGCTTCCCTCGGGATACGGTGTGTTTCCCGTGTTTTTTTATGAACCGTGTTCGTTAATTATCGAATGTTAATTAGTTTGTCGGGGGGGCCGTTGGTGCTTTTCTGTTCGGTGGGTTTTTGCGAATGCGGTGGTCAGTCGACCGGCGGTGACCACCGGAGAGTTAGTAAGGACGCTTTTGTAGCCTACACCCGTGATGAATTATGCAATTTGAACATTTAAATTTCATTAAAATGGTGTTGGTTCTTTGTTGCATGGAAGCGTTTTTTTTTTGTTTTTTTTTGTTTTGTTGGGTTCAATCGCTATTATTCTGATTTATTCACTTTTTTATTCAAATTTCGAATTAACTGTTTTTTGCTTCTTTCATAAAACAGAAGCAAACAAAAGAACGCATCAATAGCGTAACACGTGAGGATTGTAAAAGATTGTCAAGCATGAAGCATGATGCAAATTCTAGGAAATTTTACTTCCTTTGCAGATGGAAATTATTTGTTATTATAACACTTTATTATTGCATAATACTACCGAAATGTTTAAGAACTATTTTTCGGAGAATACGAAACAAGCATTGACACTTTTATTGAAAAACCGATGTAAGGTTCACGTTCCTCGAGACTCTATCTAATCATGTTAAAAAAGATGAAACTCGAAAACAATCTGTAAAAATATATTGAACACCCAAAAATATAGAACTCGGCAAAAAAGTATCAAACCATATAACAAGCAGAGATATAAAAAAAATCAAAAAAATACTCTCCGAATACAAAACGTTCTTAATTTTGCAATTTTGCATCAAGATAAAAAATACAATAAAATTAAATAAAAATGATTAAAAATTTCATAATTTCTTATTATAGGTTACAATAGAATGCGAGTCAAATAAATTAAGTAAACTCTTTACATACTTATGTTAGCTGTTGTCAATAAATAATACCAATGAGACGTACACGAATAAACGAAACCACTAACAACCTTGTAACTGCTTCCTTTGACTTCAGTCAGCACGTCAGATTAATTAAATGTTAAAAGAGGTTCCCTGTCGTTGAACGAACTAGCGTTTGATGAGTAAAATTTAATTGCCTCTACCAATACTTCAACACCGGCCCAAAAGCCTCAGCTGTACATCAATCTGTCGCGTCGAACCGTTTCGCTGCAAATGCTAAAGGCCCACCGGAAGCGCCCTTACCATTTTCCGACGCAACAAATCAATCCTAGAGAAAAAAAAACACACACACGCACACAGGCATCATGGCGCATACCGGGGCTATGTGTGACATGCGCCAATTTTAACCCTGGGGACACGCTGTCCTGTCCAAGCATTTTTAAAATCATGTCAACATGATGAATTCGTCCGGGCGCGAGGTGCGATCGCCGCACGGACGCCGCGCCGCTGGGACTTTGAGCTATTTTCAAATATGTTACTACCACCAGGCGCAGTCCCGAACCGCAACCACTTTTACGCCAGCGCAAATCGACGTTAAAACCCTTCACCCTCTGACATTTGGACGTCATGTTTAATGATCGGCGCGGCTGGCGGCCTGGGTGTTTCTCGGGTGTTTCTTCAGCAAAACCCCGAAGGTGCGAGATGCGCCGGCAGGGAGCGATGGCTCGTTGGCTGGCTGGCTGGCTGGCTGCACCAGACAGCAAGACGACGAAATAATCCTGCATTATGCAACGCATGTCGCGGCATGTCGTGTCGTGCCCTGTGCGTCTGGACCGCACGCTCTGGCCGCGGTCCAAAGTGAATCAATTTCCCGTTTGCCGCCGGAGAGGGTAAGACGCCGGGATGGGACGACGCGGCCGGCTGCGCTGTTGCTACCGTCAATTTGCTGTGGCCCCGATCGAGCGGCAGGATCGCGCGTTCGCCGCCTCTCATTAGTGGACATCGTACGATTCGTTAGCGTTTCTGTGTGGGGGGTTTCGTTTGGTTTCGGGGTTCGTTTTTTTTCTTCCGGCAACGCTGTCTCCGACAGACGATGCACGCGCAATTGGAACGTAATTTTGGTAAATGTTTTGTCGATGTGAAAAATTGAACTGAATGTGCTGAAGACTGCTGGTTAGTATGCATTATGTTCTATCAGGAAAATCTTATTAATTTGGTAATGTCCTACTATCCGTTAGTTACTATCCGAAATATCTTCCTTTTTTTCTTCAAAAATCTGTTGTTTTTTGTTTCGTTCGATTTACCCATATTATTTAAACATTCCGTAATGAAAAGCCTTAAACCTAAGAAATGTAAAAAAAGAAAATCCTACTCTAATTTAGTTTGAACCTAACGATTTTGACAAAAATACCTAGAAAGAACCTAGAAAGCCAAAGATCTCCAAAATTTGGAACAAAAAACGGTTCTTCTCTAATAGCAGCTTAGTGCAGACAGAGTCGCTTAAAACCCATTTATTAGAGTAGAAACTGATATAAGATTAAAAAATACAGTAAAGGATCTGTGAACTTAGTTAAAAAGCAAATGGAATAACTTTTGTGCAATTTTAAGAGAGCAACAAACTGTTATTCCTTAATTTACCAGTTTTATTTAGTGAGCTTATAAAACTGGAGTTATTGCGCATGAACAAACGAAAAAGATTCAAAATACTGCATGTGTTCAGCAACTTTATAAAACACTTGCACAGTATTGACATTAATTTAGAATTAGGAATTAATGAATTGTAACAGTTGATATTATCATAGGTAGTAATTAGGTAGGTCATAAGATGATACTGTAATTAGATAATAAAGACTTCTTTAATTTTACTAAAAAAGAGTAAAATCAGGAATAAGATAACATAATACAAAATAGGATTTGACTATGTCAACATTTTCTTATATTCTTTTGAAGTGGTCGTTTTTTTACAAAAAGTTCTGATTATCGAATAAAAAAAATGACAGATTGGTCTTTATTCAACTTTTTTATTCGATTTAATAAATTTTTATTGCAAAAATCAGAATTCCGTGTAAAATTTAAACAAAGTTATTTGATTATCATCATCATTATTATTTTTTATTGCTTGCTGTGAGGGTTTTACGTCATCTTAAAAAATAAAACACAAGAGGCACAACATAAGAAGAAGAGAAAACGAAAGTTGGACGTACAGTATATGCAATAATAGTTAATACAAACCACATGAAATGAAATTGCAAACAATATCCTGGAAAAAACGACTTTAAAACCACAAATTTCTAAGAGAGGCTAGCTCATGCAATGGAAGCTTGCTTAATCAAACGCACCCGAAGCAGCGTATGATATCGGACCACATCTGAAGACATCGTTCCCTAGACCCGAACCAATCCAAGATGCCCCAATTGCCGCGCCCCGTACTGCGATCAACATAACGACGAAGGCGCGATAATTTGACAGCTAA
>KZ067920.1:73495-100003 GCA_002091845.1 Anopheles cracens
AGCCGAAGAAAAGGGCTTAATGAATTCATTTGCAAATTTATGGTTTCCCATTGTGACTTTTCGGCACACGTTCGCCCGGTGATGTGGTGTGGGAGCGTCGGAAGCATCGTTTGCATGTGTGGGTGTGTGTGTACATGAGCAGTCAGTGTGAAAAGGGCACGGATGCAGCAGGGATGCTTAGAAGATGGGATTGGAGTGGATAAACCAATCATTTCGACAATGCATGCACGTGGATTTTGGAAGCAAATCAAGCAAACAGAATTAGGAAAGGCAAAGTTTAGTTTTCCAGTCGAATACGAGAATTTAGGAAAATATTTTTCAAACACTTTTTCTTCGATTACAGTTAAGAGAGTCGTAAGAAGCTAGAAAGAAAGTCGTAAAAAGCTAAAAATTATTTATTTCAAGATTATAACCGAATATCATTTCAATAAAGTTAAAATTACTGCTTCCAACACATAATAAGTTATAAAATAGCAAATTGATTAAAAACAAAGGTAAATTTTGAACCTGCCTGCTATATAAAAAAGTATAAAAAATAAAAAAATAAATCAAATAATGATCAAGAATATCAAGGACGAAGAAGAAGATCAACTGCAAATATTTTCTCGTAAAAAAATATAAAACGTCAAAACAATCAGCAAACGCAAGCATAGATATGTTTTTTTTTTCAATTACAACTCCGTAAAAGCGAAAATAATCGGAAAATGCGAAAATTGATATGTTGACTAATGATTTCAGTTGTTTTCAATTTAGTTCAAATAGGAAGTTGGTACTCCTATACGAGCGTGTAATTAATATCATGATAAATACGATCGGAATGTAGAATTTCAAATATGTGAATAAAATACAGAAGTAAAACGTAAAAACTATAGTTGTATACCTATATATCAATAAAAACTATAAGAAAAAAAAAAAATTTACTTTTCGTTTGGACAAATAGGCATAAATATACTCCGAATTCACAAACCTATTTCCAAAGCCTAGCAGGAACTTCGCGAGATATCTGGTACTATTTTGCACTCTACAATAAAGAAAAACACCAGAAGACCAGAACGAAATTTCAATATGATTTAATGGAGAATTTTCCTAACCAAACAATTCCAATACCATGGTTCATATCTTATCGATATTCCACTGCATAATAAAAGCTAGCGCCTTGTTTCTTTAAGTAAATGATTTAAATGAGAAATAAATTTTGAAATTTTTAATGTCTATGCATTTTACGACTCCTTACATTGTCCAGCGCACCATGAAATTCTCTCACACTTTGCTACCATTTGACAGTGCGAATGGTGGTTTGGTAAACCACATCGTTTCTCCCCGAGAGTCACGTTAGGCACCCACACACAAACGAAAGGGTTAGTGCGTTGCACCCTGCGCAGAGACCGTAAAACCGGTAGCCAAATGCCGATACTGATCGTCTTGCTGATAGTTTGATTGCAGCTCGAGGTGTACATACTGGAACTTGCTTGCATTTATGGAGCACCGAACGGACGGCAGGCCAACCCTTTTCCGGTGACCGGAGCAGCATCGAACAGGAGAATCCTTCTACCTCAACCCTTTCGTCACGGGGTCCACCGGGAGTTTGCCAGGACGCAGCCAGGACACGAAACACTGGAGCGCACTGGAGCGATCGTAAAAGCGGGTGCGCTGCAGCACCGGCCACGATCTCCGGAGCGGGATTAGCTGCCGTCCGTTGGCAGATATTTAAATTAGAAAAGAAAAGGGTTAACAGGATTAGCACCGTTTAGGGCAATAAAGTGCCCGTGGTTGCGCGCGTACACCGGTGCCCGGTGCGTCGGTCAACGCGGCAGCAGGATTAAGTCAAAGGATCGCCGCAAACGATCGCACGCCGAGATCGCCGCCCGCAAAACGGTGGGTTTGGGCTTCTGGTTTTTCGGCCGGGTAGCGGTAAAGGGTTGCTGCGACCGCCGTGAGGAAGCTCCAGGATGCGAATCTAATTATTGACACACCGACCATAAACGAAACACCGGCACCGACCGACAGCGGGCGAAAAACAAAGCGGAATGACAAATTTTGCTACCAAAAATTCCGGCTGCACCGGAGCACTGGGAGGAACCTGTTTATGATGGCTTTATGCGGCGGCCTTTTGCGGATGAACGGGTTAATCCTATTATTATGACCCCCACGGCCGCTCAGCGTTTAATCCTTTCGCTTTCGCCGTCGGCCGCACTACCCGCTGCCCGGTGCCGGTGTCACCTTTATTACCCCGGCGACGGCGACGACGACGACGACGTTTTGCCAGCTCGCCAGCCAAATCTCATTAAAATTAAACGAACTGGTCGTACTGGGCCGTACTCGGCGGACCCCAGATAACCCTTTTCTACGGTAGCCGAACACGTCGTTAAAAGGATTATCTCTTTATGGGCCGACCCGCAGTCAGTTCCCCCTTTGAAAGCGCGTCCGTGGCGTGGTGGAACGATGGGAACGATGGAATGCATCCGTGGAGAGTTTTATGGCGCGAGCGCATTTCTCTAGATGCGGGCAGGATGCCGAACGCGCGGATGAACTAGAAATATGTCGTCCTGCCCAGTGGCCTCATTCCAGCGGTGCACCGTTCCCGAAAACGGTGCCGGACCGAGACGATCGACTCGAGGTACGTCTTGGCCCAAGTAAGGCATGCCAGCAATTAAGGAGGATTAGCGAGGCTGAAATGTGAGTTATTTTAAATTGAAATTCGAAGTAAGGACGTGTGTTCGGCCGTCAACGAAATGATAACAGTGGCGAGTTGATTCCTGCTTTTGGGTGTTTTTGGCGGATAAAAACACCAATCCAATCCATTTTTTTGTTTCTTGGATTTGAAGAGTTTTTGGAGGATTGAAGGAAAAGTGCAAAATAAATATCAAACTACTACTAAACAACAAAATTTTAGAAGAACAGGTAACAGTTTGGGTCAACATACAATTCACAGTGATCCTCAGAGGAGTACAAGAAACCGTTGGGCTTGAGTATTGAAGCAAGACAACAAGATAAATGAAGCTTATTTGGATGAAACCAACATTGGAAAGAAAACTGGAGAGATGCAGCTAACCTAATGACATCATTTGAACAACACAATATTTCAGAACAAATTAACAACACGTGCATGCACCGAAACGATTCCTGAACGACTGAACAGAGCAAACCTGGGCCTGATGTCATCCGGCGTCATTTGAAGTGATCTGCTCCCGAGTGGCATTTCAAACGACCACATGTGCGCGGATGTCTGCAGACGTAAACAAACGTCAGTCTTCAGCTCACATTCAAACCGACATCGTGAGCTCATGTAGCAACATATTTCCCAGATGACTCACATGGAGAATAAAAAAAATATATAACATATTCTGAAGGCGAGCAGTGTTCACCAAGAAACGATCATAGCATCGACAATGCAGTTCAAAGTTCCTAGTGGTACGAACCGATCAGGACAAAAACGGCTTACAATGCATAGATCAATTCAGAGCCCATTATAACCATTGAATTGGTCTGCCGGGTAATAAATCGAGAAAAAATCGCGTTTCGAAGAATAGAAAAAAAACATCTGTCCAGCGTCTTCGAATCAATTACCGAGGCTCGCTCGAGGATCTCGAGCTAAACGGTTGCACGGCCACTCGCCCACGGAGTGGCCTTTTGTGTCCTCCTTCGCACGCTTGACTCTACAATAACCGGGCAATTGCTGGAAGGATATCGGCTGCATACACCACCACCGTGTATGACAAATCAAAACCTGTGCACAACCCAGGCACAACCGGGCAGACGACATCGTTGAATTCCAATCCAAACACTGCACAGCCATTCATTCAAACGCCCGTTTTCAAAAGGCAAACCGGGTGTACAAGTAATTGTGTACACTTTTCCCATCGCCACGCAGCAGCCACGGGCAGCTAAATTGTTCTCTCTGCTTTAAGAAAAGAAGTCCTTTTCATTCACGACAAACAGCACACAATAGGGAGCTGAAAGAACGAGGTGAGCGAAGGAGTTTCCGAACGAAACGAATTGCATTCTCGAACCTCTTGCACGCTTTATCCCGAGGAAGAACACGATGCAACACAATCGAACGCACGTAAGGACCCGGCATCGATCCGCTCGTCCTGAGAGCTCCGAATGTCCTTTGCGTGTTGAATTGTCGCTCGGGAGTGGAACGAAGCAGAAACCCTCCGGGAATGACACGCAACCCTCCGTGCGACAAAGCCCATCGCAAATGCGTCCCAAATTGGTCCCGAACGCGCACGGAGAGCGCTTTTTGCGCGTGTGCGTTTTTATTTTTCGCTACAGCTTATGTCCGCTTATTGTTTCTTTATTCGTTCACGAGCGGCTGTTTCGATACGCTTTCCTTTAGGTTCAAAGTCTCGTTGAAGCGCTTTTAGAAACGCTTTGTAACGCTATCAATGCTAACACAATTCATTCAAAGCCGTCCTGAGCCATCTACTGGGTGTTGTTGTTGAGGTCCGGTGCGCCCTTGAGCGAAGAACTGATCAGGGGCACTTTCACGTCCGCGAGTCGGCCGTTGCAGCGTTGGAAGATCCCGGTCCAGAAGTCCATCCGTCGCTTTTCGGGCATTTCGGCCATCGCAATGCCGTCGTTCGTGATGTTCAGGCACATGAGCGGTACTTCCTGGTTCTCCGGGATGTTCGGTTGTGGCTCCCATCGGAATGGGAGCGTCGAGTCGGGCGTTGGATCACTGTACCGTGCGAAGTTAGTCCACAGACGGACCATCGTATTGCGCAGCCCATACGCTCGGTCCGTCTCCGGGACTTCCGTGCGCAACAGCGGCGAGCTGAAGAGGTAGTAAACTTCGTCGATATGGGCTGCCCCCTTCATTGTTCCCAGCGACATGATCGCTTTACCCTTGTTCAGCAGCCCATCGAACGCAAATCGATATCCGAAAAACTTTGAACGACGCTGGTGCCGTGCCCACAACTCCACCGTCATGCGGTAGGCGAGCAAGTACTTGTCAGTGAACACGTCCGTCAGCTGCGTCAGTGTATCGCGGCTGACCGGGCGTGATCCAAAGTAGAACGCCCGGATCTCTTCTCCCAGAGCACGTGCTTCGTTGGAGAAGTAATCCAGCTCGACCGTTCTTGGAATGAACCGTTCCGGTTCGGCGTTGTACGCGGCGTCGACATCGAACAGGAGGATATTCCGGCCACTCGGGGCGCACACATGGCCAGGCGCATCATTTACAAATATTTTACTTCCTTCAATTAACGCAGTCAGCACGGATCTTGTCGCCGACGGCCAACCGGTTGGCTTTTGGTTTGTGCCGGGACGGGATTAGCGACAGGAAGGTGAAAGCTCGACAAAACTGTCACCCAAAGTTTCCAACCTAACGGGCCACACATCGGCAGCAAATGCATTTTAATGCTAAGAAAACAGCCCGCTCGACAAAGCGAGCCTTAAAGGTGAGTAATGATACGGCAAAAAGGCGTTTGCGTTTCTTCGTTTTCTTGTTAGACGTGAAGCATTCCGTCAGTAATTGGATGCTAATTGAGCCGATGCTGTCGAAACACATTCCTGTGCGTTGAAGGACGCTTCGACCCGGGCTGGTCTAATTGTACCGAAGAATAAACGTTCTCTTCCAGTACAAATGAAAGTGTCTCCAGCGTGGCGACGGAGACAACCTGGAGTTTGTTTTGTTTACGAGCAACCAAAAGTTAACCCGTTACTGTCGTAACATCTTAAAACCATAAAACGTTTGTCGATCGATCGATTGTGCCTCTAGCATCGTCCCGAGCGACGTGTCACACACCAAAAAAAAGGATCCGTAGCACCAATCTAGATCCATTTGCTGAAAGGGTTGACAGATTCACTTTCGTTCCATAAATGTGAACCCTTTTGCTTGCTGCGTTGGTTCTTGTGGGTGAAAGGGGTGAAGGTGAAAGTGAGCGTGTTGAGCATTAGTTTTTAATAACCCGTTGTAAAGGCTTTGACTTGGGTGGGGTACGCTCCAGAAGGAAAGGGTTGACATACTGATCTAGTACGATTCTGCTGACGTAATAGAAGCGTAATGCTTTATGAACGTTTGGAAACAATGTTAACCCTTTTTTAGAATCTTTTCCAATACAAAACGATCACTTGGGATGTTGAAATTGTATTTCTTGTACGCAGAGAATGTGCTTTTCCTTGTGAAATCTTCCTCCTAAGGATGTATACCCGCAGACGTGAACGGTGGAATCAACTCATCAAGCAAGCAATTCCCTAGCACACATGAACCATCGTTTTAGTGTTGCTCCCTTCGACGACCTCTGTACGACATCGACTCCGGCACCGTCACTCCTTAACGTTTGTGGCCTTGGATTCGACAGCCAAAATTTGTCACCAAAGCCAATCAATTTCCCGAAGGACGCACCGCATCCCTCGTAAAGTAACGGGTTCCTGATCGGACGGGCATGCCAATCACCACCGTGCCGGCGAAACACCGCTATGCAGCAAAACCCGGGCCCGTCTTGACAGCTCGAGCATTGCATGCCTCTGCATGTGCCGCATCACCACCATAAACCCGTTAGGTTGCCGTTTTGCTGATTTTTTGCGAATTTGCGAACAGACACTTCCCGGGCGTACGAGGTCCTGGCTGAGCATTCCGGCAATAAGCCCATAAGAAAGCGATCAAATGGGTGTCCCGTTTCGGGGCCCGGGCCCCATGCGACAATATAACTGTTTCTTTTTTATTTGCACACATCCCGTACGGCCCGCTTTACGACGGACCGCGCAAGGATGCACCAACCCCTGCAGAAAAGAGGTAGCTCGCTGCGACAGTACACCAACGGGAAGAGTTTGTTTTTGTGCGTGAAATTCATGAAGAAGGATGCGATCGGGAGATATACGAGAGATGATGTTTGTATTTTTTTTTCCGGAGGACGAATATCATAAAAAAGCCGTTGCCAAAAAGCTGCAGTTCATGAAAACTTGAGAGAGATTTTTTTCTCATTGCTTTAAAGGTTGTCAAAATAAAAACTATTTGCTTTGCTGTCGTACCTAGCTTCCTTTGTTTTTGACAAACTGGTCGGAGAATCATTGGCGATTTTCTGAAGGAGTCGAATGATTCAATTTATTGTTTGATTGAATATCGAAACAATAATTATGCTTTAAATTTTTAAAATTACAACCTTTTCTTGGAAAATAATACGTTAAGGTACGAAAACCACTAATTAGAAACTAATAAATACGACATTTGATAGAAGAATTGAAAAAAAACTGTGAACAAGATAAATTGTTCATGATCATAATTTTCTAGAATGTTTTTCTTTACGTAAGATAATCAAACTAACCAAATAAAAAATTGTACACAGATAATTTAAAAGAATAAATAGAATAGAAGAACTTACACTATGTACGCATACAAAAGCACACGTGTAAACAAGAAGAAGATGAAACGAATCAAGTTTCTTCCTCGTTGTATTTCTTTCAGAAACTTCATATCAAGTCAAACACAGTTCTAATGCTTAATGAAAAAACAAAAAAACATCAATAATCTTCTATCAATACACTAATATGAAAAAATATATGACCAGATATAAGTAGCAATAACCAACAATGAAAACATGTAACAATGGACAATGGATATGAGATTTGTGCAAGCTTTACAACTTGGCTTAGACAAATCGTAGCCATAAAAATCAAAAGAAAAAATATATAAAAATAGAGATGAGAAAGGTAAATGCAATACAAAAAAAATAACATTATTATCATGTGTTTTCTTAGTAGCGTAAGCCAAGTTAAAAGCTATCATGATCAATTTCAAACTAACAGACTAACTAGTTAGAAGAACTAATTCGTATGAATAAATTGTATTCCAATACTGTTTCACTGGAAAATTGGAAGAAACTGGAAAACACAATATCGAGATATTTCAGTTTTATTTTTATTGTTTTGAAAACCCATCATTGCAACAAAATGAAGCAAAACATTCGTACCAAAACCCCAATAAAATGTCGTTCATAGCAATTGTATATTGTCTTCAATACATTAAAACACTTTCCCTTCTAAGCGTCAAGCAACATGAGCAACATGATTTTATTAATTTTCTCAAGGGCATTTCCAAAAAAAGAGCATCCTTACCAACACTCAAACAAGTACACAAATGAAAATGTCACATAAACGAGCTAGTGAAAGTACGGCTGTGAAAAAAAGGTTAACAACTGTCAAAGGGTTAACAACTCCTACACCAGTGCGACAGCAGTTCGACCTCCATTGATTGAAAGTGCAATAAAACGAAGCACCTATAGGTCGTGCCACAGTGACACAACAGACAATTAGAATATTAGGTGACCGTTTATGTTTCCACATCGTTCCTGTCCCCGTTCGGCCACCCTTAACCCGTTCAGCCCGGGAAGCCCGGGGTAGGAAACCCTTTTCCCTTTCGTTCGATTGTAGGTGGCGAAAGGGGTGATCATGTCAACCCTTTTGGCTGCGCCACGGTCCCCGCTCTGAATGGTCTGTTTTCATTCCGGGGTTACAGTTACAGTTTGTTGCTTTATGGTTTTACGATGTTTTGGGCTGGTGGTAACGGGTTAACTTTTGGAACGATTTACGCAAACAGTCGTTCGGTGACAATTTTCGGAACCCTTTCGTTTTGACCGGGTTCGAACGGGTTTCGAGTGAACTTGAAAAGAGTGCAAGCAGATTGTCACGTGTCGTTGGGTACCATACAGCACAGCTTTGGATCGTAAAACAATCACAACTTGTCACAAGTTATGCATTATTACACACCGAACGAAAATGAGAGGAAGGAGCCAGAATTCGAGGAAAGGGTTACGACAAAGGTAGGAAATTTCTTGAGCCAGCTTATAGAGGATGAGCGTAAGAGGGTTGTACGTTGAGATTAATACTTATCATTTATGAAAGTATAAATAATGTTGCAGGATAACCAGACCTTTCAAGCAGAAGTCCTTTCTTCAACAGCAAAGGTCCTTCTTCCGACCTTTCTTCAACAAATTGACCAATCAAATGTTATTCCAATGTTATCCAATAAACTCTTTGTATTTTTCAATCAACATTGTTAAGGAAGTTTAGCGACAGTAGTCCTGTCTAGTATCAAATACGTGGTTGCATTGTACATCAACCACCTCAACTGGGGTGTTTATGCGTCTAGTAGAAGTAGTTATTCGATCTGAAGGTTACTTCTGATCTGTCTTTTGTTTGACTCAATTTTCAAAACTTCGAAACGCCATTGAAACTATAGAAACATAGAAAATAATAACACAGTTTAGTAATCAAACTCTGCATGTGGTAAAACGTTGAAGGACAAAGGAACGTTGCCAAAAACGATACGAACTAATTCCAAATTATCTTAAAAAAATATAAAAGTGTCTAAACATAACGTGAAGGAACCTAGTCACCAGATCACATTCTTGCATTTTAACAACAAAAAATGCTTTGTTCTTAAGTCTAGGTAGACTAGACAGTTCAATGTAACTTTTTGTATATTCATAATATTCAACATAAGGAACTTTTTCACATTTTTTGTCACACTTCAATTATATTGTCAATACCTCCACAAACATATGACACAAAAAGTAGCACTCAATAGCCCATGACTGATCGCTATTTGCGTAGAAATGCTATTTAGCTGTCATGCATGCTGCTGTTATTCACGCTTATCTTCTTCGTCCCTGTATATCTAGAGCATTTGATTGCAAGCGGCCTGTCGTACCATCTATCGATCGGAAAGCAAAACAAATAAACAATCCAAGCGTAACGATGGCCACCGTACAACCGTACCAATCTGTTCCGGCGACCTTCTTTCCTATCGGACCTTATCTCGTCTCTCGGTTGGCCCTTTTCGCACCAGCTCCGTCGCAGCTCAACAGGCCGTCCGGGATAGCAAGAAATCCGCCTTCTTCAAAGGATCTTAGCTGTCCAACGAACTGAGGCGAGCCTCTCTGCGCCTTCCGATCCGATCGCTCTAAGGCACGATATGCCCGCTGCGTTGCGATGCCGTTCGCCGCCGGATTGCCGCTGCATTTATCTGCCTTTTGGCACTTGGGGTGTTGTTTATGGATGCTGGCTCGCTGCACTTTGTTCTTTCCCGCACGCCTCGGTGTAGGCCGGTAGCACCCAAACTATCAGCGGCACACTTCCCGATCGCTTCGGGAAGTCGTTCGTGTCTGGCTATATGTTGGCTTTTGTGTTTTTTCCTTCACTTTACCGTATGTACATTACTTGACAAATTTATGTCGATCGGCAACACGCATTCCGTATGGTTGCCGAAGTCAAAAATGCGAAAAAGATCACACAAAAGCGTGCTAGAGTTTGGTATCGCTTTGTCGGGCTGCTGCAGCCGCATGCCTTCAGTAACACCGCCTGACAAATGATGCGTTTAACAAAGCGTTTCGAGGAAATGGTCGGAGGATGGCTCTAGTGAGTGGGAAACAAAAATGCAACCGCTTCCTAAGAAGTCTCCGCCTTATTTGTCCAACGCTGCCCTGCGATTGCAAACGGGAGTGATTTTGTTGGCAAAATGGTTCAGTTTTACTGTTGGTCAACAAGTAGAAGCTTTCCGTGGGCAGGTCGATCGTAAAATGCATTTAAAAAAGAAGGATACGCTATAATGGCTGCAGCTTGTGTGCTTCCTGCATGTTTGGATGATGGCTGATATGTACAGACATCAAGTAGAATGAAATTAAAGACGTAAAAACTACTGAGTGAGCGTCAAATTCCTCATTTTGACACTGCTACAACAATTATACATAATTTTCTGAAGCAATTAAACAATGTCCATGTTATGGTCTAATTTGAAGCCACTCTCTCCGAAGAAAGGAATGATTCCCTGCTGGAAATCGTTTTTCACTTCCCGACTAATCACTTCCTAAAGAAAAACTCCACATCCCAGTGTTGCTGCCAGAAAGTATCGACCGTAAATTAGTCATGGACGACCAATAACGAGAACAAGCGTCCAACAACGGAACGCAATCGGGAGAGAGAGACAGAGAGACAAAAAGGGATATAACGCTCGAAAGGATAAACATAATTAACGAACATTTACTTTCGGCACAGCGGCCGCATACGAATGCACACGAAATTGAAACGCACGGACGAAAAAAGAAAAGAAACCCATCACATCCAGAGCGCAGCAGCACATGGCCAAAGGTTTGTGTGTCATCCAAGCGCCCTCTGGCAGGCCTTAGAAACCCTTGCCCCCGGCTTTACGGGAAGGTTCGCTGGCTACCCGTTAAGAGATATCCTTCAAATTGGTTAATAACAAACTAGACGCAGGCGAACGCGCCAGCCTCTGCCAGGCCCCCTTTGTCGGCATCGTTTGTAAGCGCGGCGGATATCGGGCGACGAAACCAACAAAAAACACATACGAGAACAGAACCAGATCGTCATAACGAGACATAACGCGATTGCAGGCGGCCGGCCTTCAAACACGAGCCGAAGGATTGTGCCCGGTTCCCGGGAATACAAAAAAAAAAAACGTGGGTATGCAGGAACGTGACCGGCACGCCACGCTTCCCGGGAACGTTCTGGTTCGTTGTCCCGACGCTCCCACCGAAATCTGTTCCGAGGCTAATTCTCGTTAGACGCGGCGTGTGAGTGCGATGTGAAAAATTACGCGCCAAGTGGCTGTCTGGTGTTATGGTGGAAGCGGTGGAATGAAAACATATGGACACTTTATCTGGAGACACTTGATGGTGCTTGCATTCGGCAGCCAATCATGTGTGTTTGTTTGTTTTCTGGAGCCGAGATTGGGCATACAGAAGTTATTGTTTCGTATAGAAACAGATATGCTGTATGATTCTCAAGACTTAAGCACATTTTATGCATAAGGGCACAATATGTTGCTAAACGTATGAATTGTCTTACGAAAGTACTCTAGGTCTTATTTCAAAAAGCTGCGACAGCAGAATTCGATGACATTTGGAGATATTAGTCAAGTAAAGGTATAGACGAAAGATGCGCTTAGCTTGTTATTTTATGTCCAATATCTAAATTCGTTTTCTCATTTCTCTAATACCCTATGGAATCTTGTAGAGTAATGCTTTTGCAATAAATGTTTAGACGCAATACAAAAATTTATAAAAATATAGAATCAGTTCACTGCATTTTATGTGTATAAAACCACTATGTACCCTATATTGCATCAAAATTCATACGATTGACCCAACCATGTACTAAAATTGATAATACACTCACAGCATAACTATACGCCCACCTAGTTTTTGGAATACAACGAAAACATGAAGAGATTGATGAAAATTATGTTCGACTAAGTTGTAGAGAATATACTGTTATATTATTTAAGATAGTTTAAAATTTCCTGTATTTTTAATCGAATTTTAAAACGATTATTTATATCGAAAAGTTATGTATAGTTATGTTACAGGGAGCGATTTGGACGGTGGTGAAAAAAATAGTAATGGTGTGTGGAAAAATGTGGAAAAATCGTCACAGACATACATTGTTATTATCTACAACATAGTAGAACACAATTTTCATCTTTCTCTTCATGTTTTCGTTGTATTCCTAAACAAAAAAGTGGGCGTACAGTTATAGTACGGACTGTACAAGCAAAATATCATTAAAAATAACAATACAAACGGACTGGAAAGAGACTGAAAACTGCTTGTTAATATGATATAACTTAATTTTACACAAATAATTTTAAAATCTTTTATTTTTTGGATTGTAGCCTATTCCATTTCGAACACTTTAAACGACTGTGCATGCCATTCTCAACAATGGATAGTAAAAAGAAAATTTCAATTGTGCTCAAAAATATGCAGCTTCAAATTACAACCGTAACCTTAAGCTATCGCCAAAATTACGATTGGTCATTTTTACTGGACCCTGTGTAAATGCAGTTTAATTCAGCATATGTACGGAGCGCATTTTAACACGCCCGTTCAGCGTTGCAAAAGAGCACCCCAATCACCTTCGCATACCTTTTTACCGGCCAAAGGCACTGCTTTATATCACTGTCCGCCTGCATACGCAACAAACGTTTTACGGTGGCTGACCATTTCTACCCGTAACACGTTTGACCTCTGCAGTTGGACCGGCGGAAACGCTTTTCGGAAAGGTTTTTGCATTAATTTCTACTCCAAATATTGGACACCGTAAAAAGCCCTTCGGACACCGTGTTTTTGGCGGCATTTGTTTAGCGGTGAGACCATTAAGAGGGGCGAGCCCATGCCGTTTACCACCCGAAAGAAGTTATCCCGAGGGAGGAGAAGAAAAAACTGACCATACCGTAAAAATGTGCACCACCAGAGAGCGTGAGGCAAGGACCGTAGCAAGTCCCGATCAAACGCCAAAACGTGCTGCTCTGGAGCAAACTGTTCTGGTCCACCCGGTAGTAAAACTTTACAGCTCTGCCCCTGGGCCGGTTTTGCCGGTCCGAATGTTTTAATGCTCTACTTTTTCCGAGTTGCTATAAAGACAATGCACCGAGAGGAGAGGGAAAAAACTAGATCATTTCCAAGGACCCGAGACTCGTGCATACACAGCCATGCCTATCGGGATGCGAACGTAAGACGGAAGTGCTCAAGGTAGCCCACTGGAGGAGAAATGCGATGGCTTCGATGACGGTGGAACCATAAAAAAACTGACCCTTGGCTCCTGGGTCAACGCGTCGGGATTTGTTTTTTCGGGCCGTAACTGCTCTCGTTTCGGGCAGGATGACTCCGGCAGAAAACACATCTTGACGTAGCGTTTTACGATCGGCCACGATCCCGAAGGTCGTGCTCTAGTTGCGTCTTCAGCCATTAGGAAGCGATCCGATGTTTTTATTGCGAGAAGCTCTCGTGGGACGGAAAATGGCCACTGCCGGCCATCCCGGATCCTGGCGGCAGTTGTAAAACGCAACGACGTCCTGCACTCTCCTGCACAGCCCGAAGCATTACGGTTGGCAGGGTGTTGTTTGATCTACATTTCCAAACTGTTTGCTCTCCGGAGGATGATCTAGTTTTTTCATTGTTTTTCCTGCTCTGTTTTCCTATTTTTTCTATTTTGTTGCCCTGCTTTGACCTCGTCTCCCAGGAGGACTTGCTTACGTAATAAACAAATTGATCTACTTTTTTAATGGCTTAACAGCAAGTCGAACAGAATGCACCGTAGGATCTTGGAACGAAGGTGCTACAAATGGTTTTCGTGACCTTCTTAATTCGAAAATTAGGTCTGGAGTTAAAACTAGAGCAGTGCGCAGTGGGAGGCACACACCCAAGCGATGCTGAGAAAAATGTGTCAAAATATTCACCAATAATGAGCCCGGGCAGGACGGCTCTCTTCAGCACGTTGTAAAAATGATCTTCTTCACTTTTGGCACACGTAAAAAGCTGTTAAAAAATTGATCTAGTTTTGGTCTCTTTTTATGGCTGTCGGTGCCAGACGCTTTTTGTCTGCAGTAAAATTGGCACTGCATGCGCCCGGGATGTCCAGTGGATGATCGCCTCAAACCTCAAGTTGGTGACAATGAGCTGGGGTGATTTTTTATTGTGCTTTTTTCGCTTTTGCTTCTGTCGACCTAATTAGGCTCTAATGAGAGCGATAAAAAGACACAGGAATTTGTTTATGCACCACAGCAGGATATTGTTTTGCGAAAAAAAAACATCGGATGAGCTAAGAAAGCCGTTAAAAATGAGGTGCATCATTATTAGTTGAGCTCTTTTATTTTTACTAGAGAACTTTCAACGTTCGGTTTCAGAACATAGGACATACAATTTAAATCTTTTAAAATTATATTTGTAGTTGTAAGTTTAACACTCTAAATTGAACAATACAACACGTTACATCTTATTAATAATACAATATCGCTAGGATCCTGTTGAGCTTCATCAATAACTCATCAAGAGAAAATTTGGGCGGTCCTGTGCGATAGCGCATGTTCTTACATAAAACATGTTGTGGGTTCGAATCTCAAATGAAGAAGAAGAAGAATATCTGAATCTCAAAAAGCTTCTATTCTATTCTTCTATTGATTTTTTAAAATTTAATACAAACATAAGAAATGAGTATTTAATTGTTTGTTAAAATAGTTTGTTTCATTTTTTTCTTTTGTAGATTATCTATTTACATTACTATGAACGAGAAATACTGATAAGATAAATAATGTGTAAAGAAAGTTGTATTGTTTTTTAGTGTTTTTTTTATATTCACAATAAGAATACTAAAAATAATAAAATATATCATTAACCTGAGAATATAATTCAGTTCAGACATTGATAATTACTTAAAACTTAACTAATTAATAGTATAACGAAAATGTTTTTAAACTTATGAAAAATGTATACTGACATCATTCTACAAAAAATCAAATAAATAAACTAAGTCGATTGAAATTAATAGCATCTAATGTATTTTCAGCTTATTTTTTACCAAAATCTTTTGGGATTCAGGAACTTCTAATGTTTATGACTTTTACCAACTTGTTTTTTTGCCAATAAATATCTGAAGGTTAAAACACCAGTGAAACAGCGATTGAAAAAACCATGATTACCCTTTTCGCCAAACCTTAAATACGAAAATGTCCACAAATGTCCTTAGAATTTAATTTATTGCCCTTAGACAAATTTTGCCAGTCCTTGCCAGACGAGAAGGAACTGTTGGCCATCGCTAACCTTGATAAGCAATAATTCACAACTTTGTCAGCAAACTCATACAGAGGTAACCAAACGTATTCTCATGTCACAACTTAACGAGCAGTGCAATATTACTCTATACACTGCAGCGACGTGGTTACTACGTGTCTCCACGTACCCCAAATCGTCGACATAAAACGCAAACTTTGGCAAGACACATCGCCAGGGTCAAGCATAAACGAATAAAAGCGGGCGTAATAAATGCGTTTCGAGCGAATCCTTTCTGCCGAAATTCCATGCTTGCACAAAACCGAAACTCCCGGTGCAGCCAACACATGTTTGCCACCAGCTCCGGCCTCGAACCAGGTCTTTCCGAAACCCCTTCCCTTAACTCGTTTCTAACCCTTAGGGCAAGCAGAAGAATGGCAGTGCCAAATTACCAAACCGGGCGTCCTTCAAACGCATAAAAACCAGCTCGTTTGCCAATTGTAAACGAACCATGCGAGCAAATATGCCGGGACAATCCTGCAATTGCAATCGGGCACATATTTGCACCAAAATTAACTCATAAACGAAACACTTTCGCACACTTTCCACTTTCCGGTGCCGAAAAGCATCTAGAAAGGGAAATTAGAGTCAATCGAGGCAAACACAATCTTGCCGGGCCGGCAAGCAATTTTGGCCATTCTGAACACTCGGCGTGGACGTGTGCGTCGCCAAAGGGTAGTTCTTTCGCCGGGACAGCACCTAAAAAGAAAACCCTTTTTTACACCCCTCCCACGCTGGTGTGCCGCCTTTCACTTTCCCCAGGCTTCGCTTCCTAAACTCTTTTTTACGATCCTGCCAGGCAGACGTTTGCAAATAAAGCTGGCGAAAAACCGGACCAGCCATTCTTTCACTGCTAATAAAAAAGGAGTAAGGCAAACTGCGTCGCCCGGGAAGGATTCCTGACCTGCTGCAAGCCCGGGCGAAGGTGCATCCTTGAGGAATGGGTGCTGTTAAATGTTTATGGGACCGAAATTAGATCACTCCCTTACCCGTTCCGCTGCTTTTGGCCGTAGCCCTAACGCAGCACCCTTTGGCAAGCTTGGTGGAGGATGGAGAGGTGGAGAGGTGATGGACGAAGGAGAGCGGAGCGTTTCATGTGTGCGTGTGTTTCTAAATCGTTTTACTACTTGTTTAGGTTTTGTATGGCCGCCTTGCAAAGCTAAGCCTAATGCTAATCCTTTTATTTTGAAAACATTCCAACCCCATTTCCCCTGAGCTCGGCTCGGCAGGAGGCACGTTGCCGAAAGGGGCAATAAGGGTGCCGATGGAAGGTGAACGGTTTTACAGTGGGGGGGAGGTATCATTTGCATGCTTTCCAAATGGTTGAGCTTTGCTGGGCCACACTATCCTTTCGCAACCGGTCAGCCGGCAGCCGGCTTGGGTCGGGTGAGATGATCGTCACTGGCGGTAATGGATTTTACTGTCTGCGAGAGAATGTAGCACTGTGTATGTGTGTTCGTGTGAGTAGGAAGGAGTGTTTGTCGAAGGCTTTCCAAGCAGATGAAGACGATCGTTTTATGAGGCGGATTTATTGGACCGATCGTGCTGAAACTGGAGCGGTCAACGGGCTGAACTCCTTCACTGACCACCGGTCACTGACGGTTCAAGGTGTTGAAACGATGTATCGAAGACCTTGACTACTTCGGAGAGTTTATGTTAAGCAGAATAGAAGATGGAATAGGGACGAAGGAAATCTGAACTTAGCCAAACGATTTGTTTACAATATATTTTAGCTGAGATATGGTTGCAGGAACAACAATTACAATCTCTGCTTTTAATTCGTTTAAATTAGTATTTTCTCTACTTTTTATATCATAACCATGCTTTGCTCATTTTCCTGTGTTTTTTATGAACAATTAAAAAATTGATATCCATATTTGTATCTATTTCTTTGACCACCTGAAAAAAGTGTTTTTAAGATTCAATTTCTGAATTTCTAAATAATTAATAAATAAAATAATAAGAAAATCATATATTTTTTCTTGATGACTATGATTTTTTACCATTTTGTTTTATCAATTTTTTGTCAATTCTTTCTTTTGACAATTTATTGTCAATTCTTTGTCAACATAAAACCAGTATATAAGATTAAATGGAATGAAAGATGATTTTCAAAACTTTCCTTTACCGTTCTTGAGATCATTTACTTGTTTCTTGATTTATTGCTTGTAAATTTTGTTCTACCAAATTCATTGTCATAACACTTAAAATTTATTTTTAGCATTTTTTCATTCTTTCAAATGCGAATTAATAACTAACAAAACAATAGCATTAACAAAAACTATCAATTAATGTTTTATTTTTATCTGCATACGTATTTGTTATGAAAAAACGCAACAAAAACGGGACAAAAATGTTTTCATTTTTTTGTCCCACACTCTGTTCCTGCTTGCTTTCGTAAGGCGCGTGGCGCCCATTAAAGCCTATGTCGAACGTACAACAAGAGCAGCAACCGAAAAAACAACAACACCTACCAAAAAAGTGCTCTACAAACGCATCAGCCATTTATGGGTGGCAATGTCCTTTTTTAATTGTGTCAAAGAACGCCCTTGGTCGACAGCGCAGAGTGGAAGGAAGAAAAAAACCATAATGACCACCGTTAAAAATAGGCCACCGGTTTAGGTAGCCACTCCGAACAAAACACGCGTGCCAGCAACAAAACACGCGTGCACGTTTGCTCGGAGGGACAAAAAGTCAATCTAAAAAATAAAAATTCTGCCCAAAACTGGAGCAGTTTTTTAATGACTTTTTACAGTCACCGCCGGCCAAATGGGCGAGAGTGCGGCGAAACGCAGGTCACAAATCTGGTCCAACGGCTCTATTTGCATGCCGCAGGACCTCGGCCCGGGAAAACTGGATCGGTCAATTGAAGTTCGGCCCCGCATACGCTTTTACGGCGGGGACAATATTTCATCATCGTCACAGTGCCGCCGAGGCCGAGGTCATCGTGTTTATGGAGCACCGTGCTCTACATACAGCTGCAGTCCGGCCTGACCAAAGTCAACAGGCAGGTAGGATGCTGACGGCAGCTACGGTGAAATTGGTTCAATTGCAATTTCTATCGGTTTGTTTACAAACTTGCAAATATGTTTTCAAAACGCTGCACAGCGTGCGGCCACCGGTCAGGGTAGAATGCTTCAGAATGAACCTTTGGAAGAGAATCGAGGGATCGAAAGAGATATCCGTAAAACCAGCTAACGATAAGGTGCTTCTATTTTAATTTAAATCATTTTAAAACAGCCTTAATTTTCAATCGAATCGATTTCTTATGAAACTCGTAATAGTTGTAGTAATAGTGTGTCGTAAATGATGTGGCAGAAAATGGGATTCTGCAGATCTTTCCTTAGACCTAAAAGTCTCAATTCTGGTCTCAAAGATGACTTATTGTCTCTGACTTCAAAAGCCCATAAACAGATATAATCTTTAGAAATATAATTGGATTCGATCTGTATATCTAAAATCTATTCACTTCATTTATTAATTGAAAAAAACTTATTTCCAATTGATGAAGTCGCTATAGACTCTATGGGATAGCAAACCTAAAGAAAACCAACGATTAAGTTCATCCAAAAGATATAAAGAAGCCTAACATAGGAATTAACTATCAAGAGTGTATATTCTGCACGTTAAAACTCGAACTCAAACCTCCGAAATTCATTGCAACTAGTTTTAAAGCCATTATCCTTTTCACGGCCATCTCCCAAAATCTTATATCGTTTGTTTCAAAGTAAAATATAAAAATCATCACAATGCCTGCGAAAGTAATCACTTCAAACTGCCCTTATCAAGCTACCTATACAAGACATGTTTTCGTATATGACAGTTTAAATTATGTGTTGTGCATACTCTGCTCCGCTGGCCAAACCATGCCCTTGGAACACACGGCTTGCTTTTCTTCCAAAATGATAGATTTCCCTATGAATTAAGAGCAGCTTTTCAAGGGCGATCCGGAACATTTTCTGCAAAAGACGATTTTTTGTGTATAAAACACATGAGCTACATTTTTTAAGATCTCTCATGAACGGCCTGCATTTCAACGTTTTCAAACACCAAGAGACGCGTTCACGTGGCACCGCTGCCCCCTCAGGTACGATTAGTGATCACACGGGATGGAAACGTGAGTTGGCGGGCTCCTTTTTTACACACACACACACGCCTGTTGTTTTCGTCACTTTACTGTCGTCCCACCCAAAGCCGGGCCCGCTTCTACCCGTCGCCCATTCGGATTGCGCCTCGCCTTGACGGGGATTTGTCGGGCCCTCGGAGCGTGTGCGCTTGCTGCGTTAAATTAGTTGATGATTATTGTCGTACTGCTCTCGCTTAAAAACTACATCCCAGTCTGGGCAGCGTCTTGGCTCAATTGCAGGACGGTTATTCCCTCGCATAAAACGACGACAACGACGACGACGACACTTTATGGCTTAATTTTTATTTCACACAAATCTCGAAACGACACGGACGCAGGTTCATGCCCCGTGCTGGTACGATAGAGATACGATAGAGGATAGAAGGAGAAAAGCGTGGTGATGTCCTCGCTGCGACCATCCCGGGCGTCGTGATAGCCGTGCCTCGGTGCGGAATAATCGTGGCCCCCGGAGGACACAATGGCCAATGAAGCGAAGGAGCATGAGATTCAGGCACGTCGATTGGTAACCGTACAGGCCGAACGCCTCGCGACAGCACGCTCGTGCCGTCTGAAAGTGCTGGAATCCTGTGTGCAGTTCGGTACGCACAATTATTCGTCTCCTTTAAGCGCCTGCGAGCTATGCGTACAGCTGTTTCAGCGTTTTTAGACGTGAGTCCTTCATCCTTCCAAACATGGGGAGGGCACGAATAAATAGTGCCTTTTCGAGGCATAAACAAAAGCATCATTCAAGCAAGGACCTGCTGCAAAGCGCGCGCGCGCGCATCGGTACGTGGCATTATCCTTCGCGCGCCCAGCATTTAAGCTTTATCTCATTTGCTTTCCCCCGCCAGGCGAATGCCGCGACGAACGCGAACAGCGACTCGTTCTCGCTCTCCCAGCGCATCGCGTCATTTCGCAAGATCGTTAATAAACGCTTGCAATAAAGTATGCCTTTTTTATTTTCGCTCACGGTTTTTTGGTCGGCTTGCATCTGCTCCACACACACACCAGCACGAATCAGAGCGCTCGAATCGCGCAGCCACCAAAATCGAGCCTGATCGATTGCAGAAGGCCACTCCACCCTCGCCGGCAGCGAAAACCAGACCAGTCGGGCTCGGTTGATCGATTCGATCCGGCGTTGAGCGGGGAAGGCTCGCGCAGAACGCACTTCGCATTTTCGTGACGCGCTTTAATCCAATTTTGCGAAACCCGGGAAAATAATAAAAATCGGGTACTCGGGCGGGTCGCGTCCCGGTGCCGAAATTATCTCGCTCGGGCTCGTTTCGTGTGGCTCGCGGGCTAATGGCATACCGAGCATGGTGTTGGGAGGGCAGGAGCAGGCAGGGGCTCGTAAAGCATACGCTCGAACCGAAAATCTCCTCCAAGATCCTTTTTAAGCCGAAACGCGCGCCATTGCGCGCGTCGTTATCCCAATTTAAATCAGCTTCAATCATTTTAAGTGCCCCGGTTGTGTCCCGTGCGGCGGGAGAAGCCCGGCCAGAAATACGCCCCAACCGAATTGTTAGGGATGCACACTCGTGGCGAGGGCGGTCATACGCTCAATTTTGTTTTGTTTCATTTTTTTTAGTTTCAATTGCGTATCTTGAAGTCAGAGAGATAAATAAGGAAACCTGAACATATTATGACTCTACCATTACTGCACCGAGAGATGTAATGAATCGAAAACTATAAACAGGCTTTTAAAATCGTTATTTTTGAAATTCCTAAATTAAAAAGAATGGAAAGAAATTTTGTAGCAAAAATGTTCGAAATAGTTAGTAATTAAAAAAAAATAAATAGAAATAATTTAGAAACAAAACTTAGGATAAAAGTTACGTAAAGATAGAATAAAAAAACCAACAAGCCATGATTTTGAAATTTGAATTGAAATAGTATACCAAAGTATGCCGTATTTTTCACATTTTCAGTCCGTTTTAAACCAAAACCAAATAGGTTATCCTAGGTGTCCATAGTTTTGTGTTTATGTTTTCCAGTTTTCCAGCTACGTTTTAACATTAGTTTCGTGTTGTCACTATATCAAACGATATTCAGTGAGATATACACCCATACCGATTAGAACAATATTCATCGCAAATGCTATATCAGGGTTTTTCAAGAATTAAACAAACAACAATTAAACAAACAAACAACAAACAATTAAACATTAGATGCGGTTTGGAAAAACATTAGCTAATAATAAAAACTTTACAGACATAAAGCTCTGTACTTCGACATAAAGAATAACAACATCCCAAAACTGCAGTTGTTGTTAAAAATGCATCTAGCAGTAGATGAGAAATGCACGAGTGGCAATGAAATTGAGGATTTTGATAATAAATTTTCTAAATATCCTAAAATTAAGCCGCAATGGCATCATTTTAAAGAAAAAAAAATGGAACAATGAATTAGAACTAGATGATCTTTGATTTTCGCAATATTATTGAAGGAACCCCTGAAAAAAAGATAATTATATCGATATATTACTGTTGCGATAGAATAAAATTGCCAATAGGGAATTCGCCAGGGCGAAACAAGAGAAACGCACTCTTGTTTCGTTCGGACGAATCTAGGAAGAGGATCCGGTAGTACCGCGTGGTAGATTGACGCCAAAAAGAAAAGAAGGAGTCGCATAGGAGAAGTTCAAGGAGACTGACGAAAAACGGTGATAGGTGAACAGAGCGGAGAAGATATAAGACAGCGGAGAAAGAAGTAGCAGCACGACAGGAGAGAAAACCATTATATTGTAATGGGCACAAATTTTAAAGTAGCTCCCTACAACTACTACTAAATAAAATCCTAAAACCCAAAAGCGTGTTCCACGTCGCCGTAACAATTACAATATACATTTGTATATTGGTAACAATATACATTTGATAAGTATGGCTCCAGGAATAACTTTAAGCAAGGAAAATCTAGAAATAGACAAAGATATATTATATTTAAGTTTTGTATACTTATAAAAATATATGTGTAAAGTCGATAAAACAATTAAAACAGTAATATTATGATTATTTGTTCCGGAGCTACCCCACAGTGCGGATGGAGTGCCGCGAGTTCTTGACACGCGGTACTCGATTTGGGAAAGAAGAAATAAAAATAAAACACACACACACACCGCTTTCTGATGGGTGAACGTTTCGTCGTTAACTTCATTGCGAGTCGGATCGGATCGCCTGGAGATGGAAATTTTATTCGCCTAATTTTGATCACGAGGAGTCGAACCGATTTTGCGTCGTAAATGCGGCGAAATGGATCGAATAAATTTGCCAAAATGTAAGTGCTCGTTCTGCCGCTCGGAGTTGAACACCGTGGCCGGTGTCCACCACCTGCCCAAATGTCAGAGACCCACACAATGGAGGGTCTTAACGCTTTTTTTCTCTTCAAATAATAAAAATTGAGACCTCCAGCAGTCGGCGTCGGCTGCGACGTCGACCAGCGTTCCCCAAACGATGATTTATCGTTCTATCAGGCGGCCGGTGCCATACTGATCTCCCTCACGACCTCCCCTATACGCGACGGCGATCGTTTCAAATTGAATCCGATGAGCATAAATTCAAGCGGGTCTTAATTAGTATTATATTAATTAATAAAATCCATTTTAAGCGTCCATTAGGCAGGCTAGAGCTTGCGTCTCGAGAAGGGATGGCTATTAGGAATGGAGTCCGTCGGAAGGCGTAGGAAATCCGCCCCTATAATTAGGACACGATCACGCATCACGAAGCTTTAATTCAGCCCATTTCGCCGCTTCTAGGAGCGGATTCGGATTTGAATATTAAAGCTGCCTCCGAGCCCGAGCCGTTGGAGTTTCGCGCACTCGCATTCGTTTCGGGATGGCCGAGATTTTACCTTCGTTTTGTGGGTATGTGTGTTTTTTCGACGATCCACTGTCGAATTGACCACACACGGTGTTGGACGACGGTGATTTTCGACCTCCCCTTGCGCGCCGTGTCGCTCACTTGCTCATTTGGGGAAGCTGTTTTGTCCGCTTCATGTTTTTTTTTCTTAAGTCACCACACCATCTTCTACAGCAGCGGCACACGACCGGATGGCCCCTTTCCAGGTGGTTCTTTGGCTTCATCAGCGAGCTACACGAGCGTGAGCATAATTTTCTCGCGACCTTTCTCCGGGACCACCCCAAAACCCGCTCGAAGAAAATCCGTCGCGCGGGGGAAAGGTAATGTTCGAAAAAGGAAACCAAAACCAAAGCATACACACCAAAAAAACGGAGCCAGCGCCACAAATCAGTCGTAGCTGCGCACACGATTTGCGCTGATTGCGTCCGCCGAGTCGGCTGATGATAATGCCCGCCCGGACCGGCAGCTGGTCGCTTCGGCGTTATGCGGTGGCGGATGGCGAAGCAAACTTGGGAAGGGGAAGGAACAGGAGTTGTTTATCCTGCCAGGATTTACGGCTTTCTCTCGGTTGGGTGTTGCTTATCCGCAACCTGTGTGAGGCTGACGGACGTGACCGGGAATTACGCTTCTTATGCGAACGCGGAAAGGGGTTTGAGAGGAATTAAGCAAGATTTTTATGAACGCATTTTGGACGAATGAAAAAAAAAACAATTGAATATAATTATTCCAAAATTTTGATCATTTTGTTTCCTTTAAAACTTTTAATATTTGACAATTTACGAAACACTTCAAACAAAACCCATATTATTTTATTTCATGATTATATATTTTTAACATGATGTTAAAGTTGATTTTGAAGATGAATCTATGATGAAATTGAACAAAAACATAATAGTATAGGCAAAAATAAGAATTGAAAGGAAAATTTATTGATCAGATACGAAACTTACCAAAAAGTTCATAAAAAAATGATGTTTTTTAGGATAAACTTCACAGTAATCATGTCACAGTGCAAATCAAAGTGTAAAGTGTAACGCTGATTCTACAATTCATCTTCGAACAAACCACTTTAAAACTTTATAAAAATGCAGTAACATTATAAATAGGAACTTTCTTATATTATTATAAACCAAACGGTCAGATAACATATTGCTACAACATTATATCGTATGATACGAATTGATTTTGAATGACATATAAATATTGAAGAGTGAAGTTACCTTACACAGGTAGCATAAGAAACATACATACTAATGCGGCAGTAAGGATTATACGTTGTGGTCATCTCTTTCTAACCCCATGCTCTCGTTTAAGCTATGCTAACCACGAACCAATTGCTGATATGTATAGGAAATTTTATAAAGATTTTGACCACTCTAGAAGTCCATTCTAGCGTAGATAGGTTTAAAAAGAAAAACAGAATCACTTGTAGCAAGGTCTGCTTGGGCTAGTTAGGAATATTTAGACATAAAAGTGGTTGGGTTCATTTGGAATAGTTGGAATCCGGTAAACTATATAGTTAATTATAATAAAAAAAGTAAAATATTGAGGATGTATACAAGTAAAGTTAAATCGAACAATCAAATTCGTTTATAATTGCATACTCGAAAAATTAAATAATAAAATAAAAGCCTGTACAAAAGCTGGCATGAAAGCCTGTATGATGAGTTTTATTTTAGAAAATATCTCAGATTATTGCACAAACCCCTATAGTAACTTTAGTGTTGTTACAATCGCTAATACTGCAAGCCTCTAGGGCTGCACATAAAAAGAATGCTCTTTTAAACGAGCCTACGAAAACATATCGCTTCGACGTGCTCCTTTCCGAGTACGACAAACACCCCTGCCCACACCAAATTTGGGTTATCGCGATTTTTCTTCCCCGTCCCTACCGGCTTCCAGCATAGAACGTGAAAACCCAACTCCCTAAGTGGCCGATTGAGCAGCGCCGGGATTATCAGACTTCGGTACGGCGCAGCAGCAGCAGGGTCCGCGGGAGTGCGGGAGGGATAAAAGTCGAATTCTTCCTCCCCATCGACGGATAAACGTCGCAAGCAAAAGTCGCGCGCAGGTGCAACCGTGTATCGGTGTATCGCGGTGTTGCCGCGCACGCTGCACTTTAATGCAATCACGCCGGCTGATGCATGCGCCATGAATCACCGCACGCATGGCTCCGGCTCGCGTTTTCGGTGCCGTCGTCGGTATCGGTATCGTGCGGCCAATAAATCACGAACCTGCGCACGGATAATTGCGCCTCGCTCGCTCGCTCCTTGCTACGGTAAACGAAATCATTAAACCGGTGCATCCTTTCCGCCGTGCAGTACGGTGGTCGGCGTGATTCGGGTCCGCTCTTTTTTGTTTTGTCTCGGGCGGTGAAAGCGAGCAACTTCAAGAAACAATGGATGTTGGAGCGACTGGAATGTACGGCGGAGCGGGGAGCAACTTTTCGAGCTGATTTTCGTCTTTCGAACCGTGCCCGGGCTCGGCTTTTGCACCGGGTACAGCCAATTAGGGTTGGTTGGAAATAATGAATAATTTAGCAAATCCTATTTGCACGCCGCACGCGCTTGCGGGCGTCTCGCACAATCGTTCATTAAATATATTAACGGAACGGTTCGGCTGAAGGAGAGTGGGCTGCCACTTTCTCGTGCTGCCGCGTCGTTTTGTCGCTCGGTCATATTTAATTACCGGGAAACGCACGCCACAAACATACTGCCCTCTCCCTGTCAAAGGACATCAATCATGCAGGAGGCACACAAGCCAGCGCGGATGGAAGCGAGCGCAAGCTAGCGTCTGAGGTCGTGGATAATTTGTCGTAATTCCACACACACACCAGCGGAAGCTCCGCAAAACAGTGGCTACCAGACGACCGAAGGGCGAGCGGAGCGCTTTATTCTGGTGCCGATTCGCGCGGGAAGATCCTGGCGGAAGGATTACACAGCCGAACCTACCTGGCGGCTGT
>KZ067920.1:100013-113755 GCA_002091845.1 Anopheles cracens
ATCCATCGCCGCCGCCGCCGGAAATGCAACAGGGGCGCATTATCTACCACGGAGATGCCATTGCAGCACAGTGCGCCTGCGCGCACACACGGCGGCTAGCGTGAAAGCGTCCCGAATGAATTATTAGTCTGGTGATTAAGATTTCCAACTTCTTCATCGCTCCCGCAGGGATGCGTAATTTCAACGGCGAGGTCGGTGTTTTGTTAGCACCCTAAATGAGCTGCCGAGATGAGAGTGTAGAGAAAAATTTCATGAAAATGTTCATATTTTCCGAACAAATTGTGGTAAAATCGAATGAAGCACTTTCAGTATGTTGATATTTTACTATTTAGGAATATTTTCCGTTGTTTTATGTTCAGATGCAAAGATATACGCGTGTTTAAGTAAAATGTCAACATAAAAACAACGTAACTGCAATCGTAACGTTATAACTGCAATCATGTTATAAAGTCTGTTATAAAGAAAACAAAGTATTAACGACAAAAATTGAAATAAAGTATAGTGTAAATAGGTATTGTAAATGTTCCTTGCAATATTCGTGAGAATCTGGCGAATTTAATACGATTCAAGTGATATGGTCCAATACAGCATCACTTCATAAAACTCATTCACTTATAAAACATAAGGAAAACAAATATTACCCTCCCGTAAACAATCTCGGACTAATTAAACATTTACATTAATATAAAAATCGGTATCAAACGGTTTGAATAAATTAAAAATGAGGTACACACTAAAGAAAAACATAAAACTAAATGAGACATAACATATAGAACTAAAAAACATAAAACTAAATGAGACATAATAAATAGAACTATCTCATTTAAGCTAACTTAAGATAAATAAGATAACAATGAATTATTGATTACAAAACTAATGCATTAAAGTAGCAAAACAAACAAGTAACGTTGAAGAAGGTTCAGAAATAGCGATGCATTGAATGTTAAGATCTGCATTCAAGTATTGATAAATTCATTATATGATACAAATCATGAAGGAAGGTGGATACCCAAATTTACAAACAACTTTTGAAAGTATACCATATTCAAATTGCAAAAACAAACACAAACAAAAAATAAGTCAACTAAATCAAACAAGTATTGCAACTACTACAAGTATTAGAACAGTATCAGCATCACAGTAGCAAATAAAAACAATAAAAAACAACAAAATAAGGCATAGAATTATATATTTTTTAATTTGAGAAAAAGTTCATAAAACATATACGCTGTGCTAGCGATAGAATTGAATTGAAAAAGATTATAATAAAACATGTACATTAATATAACATGAAACACGTTTGGGAGGCTTCAGAAGATACGCCAAAACAGTAAATCAAGCGTAATCTGCATCCGAACTAGAGTATAGTTGCTGGTTTAGTAGCATAGTGTTACGATTTACGATTTGCATAACACAGCCCAGCTTACACTCGGTCGAATGGGGTTATCAGGTCTTGCACCTTATTTAGCTCAAGTCGCTCTTTGCTCTGTTTTGTTTTTGAAGATCCAGACCAGACAAACTCACGAACTCATGAGATTTGTAGGTTCCATTGGACAAAGACGAACAGCAGTACACATTCCAGTTGTCTGCTCCAAACACCCTACCACCCTGCCCATTCCAGTGGGCCGCACCGGATGTGTGGCCTGGTGCGAAATAAAGCCTTTCCGGTGCTGGCCTAAATACCGATGCAACGAAGCGCAAAGTGCAGTTTTTGACAGGACGGTGTGAAAATTCTACCTCAGAAGCCCTACTGCCTGTTTGCCGTGTCAGAACCTCAGCTGCATAAATGCTTTCCTATTCCGTGTCCGTGAGATTTGCTTGCCCTCGGGCATCCTAGAAGAAAAAAAGAAATGATGCTTCCTCCGAGCCTGGCCGGGCAGAAATTCTCACACGGTCCGGTGTCCGGCGATGCCGGCAGTGCTAAATTAGTTTAAACGATTGTTGAATTTGGTAGCCTAATGGTAATGACCGTAGGCCATTTCTACGCAGTAGGGGCCGCAGCAGCGCAGACAATGCTACGACGATGCGTCAACGATCCCGGGGGGAGAAATCGCACACGAGAGCCAAAAAGACCAAAGGGTGCCGAAAAGCCGGCGCGGTCGGCAAGGTGCGCGCTCGGCAACGCTAACCGGTGGGTCACGCTCACGAGATGAAACCGGCACAGGTTGCTCCTTGGCCGCAGCTCCTAAGCGTGCCGAAGGACTTAGCCGAGCCGGGCGTCGGCAGCCTTTGATCCCATTGTGCGATCGACACCAGACACTCGGTCGGGAGGAAGAAATGAGCGCAAAATTGTCTGGCGCTCGACACGGCGATTCGCTGACAAGCGGCCGACAAAAACCTAGAGCCATCCTTCGGACGGACGGATTTTAGGCAGGAGGCGATGATGAAAATCCCACTTCGCGCGGCCAACTTTGAAATATGAGGACACCCCAGGATCATCGTTCTGGAAAGCGGTCAGACTTTCCTGCAAGTTCGGAGTTGCGGACGGCGTCGGCATCTTTTTGCCAACGGAACAGCAACAAGGTGAGAGGTCGCTCCTCGGCCTTATACGTTCACCGGTGAAGCGTTGAACCGTGGAGGTGAAATGGCAGTAACGCGTCTCGACCCAGCTAAGCCCGTGTCCAACGTTTCCCGAAGCATGTATCCTTGCCCGGGCACAGCATGTGTTCTTGCCAGTTCCTCCAAACCGCAATATACCGATAAAAAGCAGCACGCAGCAAGACACGACCACATGAGCGCAAACAACAAAACTACCAGCACATTAAGGTGCAGAACTAAGCGAAGAAAAAAAAAACAACCAAAATCGCAAATTTCTCAGCCCAAAACGACGCCCCAACCTTGACGCCCGAACGTCCCAGCCGGGTCGGTACGGATCGTTAAAAAAGTCAAAAAACTGCACTGAATTTCTAATCTGAATTCTGCTAACGGCCGCATAAAAAAGTCGCTCATTTGGCCTGCCCGGGGCCGTGGGGTCGAGAGGTTCGAGGCCTCGGGAGGAGAAAAAAAAAACGTTTGAAGCAAATTATGCCAAAAACAAAACAATAAACATAAAAAACGATCTAAAAAAGATCCCAAAATATTGAATCTTCTTCCCGGTGGATAATAAATCACCAGCAGGAAGGTTGCCCGGAACAGAATTTCATAAGCGAAAGTCGGTGAGCATCTCCGAAAAGCCCAGCCTGTTCTTGAGAAAGACCGAGCTAAGCCAAAAAATACCTTAAAAAAGCAGATCATTTTTTTATCGCACCGACTCGTGTTGTACGACTGTCCTTTCATTCTCTTTCTCTTGCACCATTTTTTACGCTCATTGCACACACTCTGACTGTCAAATTAGGCACAATATTGAGAATATCAGACCAGGGGGCGGCAATAAAAGCGGCAACAGAATAGAACGAAGTAAAAAGATGTCATCCTCGCCGTGCGACACCATAAACCACGCCAGAAGTGTTCCATAAAGCACAAAAGTCACCTAAAAAACTAAGGCAAACTGACCTGGAGCGTACAAGCGAAAGCGAACGAACGCTCGGATGATTTTTTTAACGCTTGCTTTTTTATTTCCTTTCCTTCCTTTTTGTTTCGGGTCCACGGCTGGCAGGACCCTTAAAAGCTACCAGCGCACTACCTAGCGTTAGTTTGCACGCACCGAGAGACAGGAAGAGCTGCCCTCGACAGCAAAAAAACTCGAGCGACCTTGTGGACAAAAAACTGAGTCAGTAATGCATCTAGTTTCGATTTTTTATGATACACACGTCCACCGCCGCATTCCGGATCCTGTAAATTTGGGTGCGGGGGCACACTAGAGGTACACCGGATCGATCGCAGCAATTGGAAAGAATAAGTGACGAACTTCTTTTTGTAAAAAATGAGGTCTTTCAAGGTCTTTTCCTTGTGGCAGGCAGAATGGTGGCAGGCAATGGTTTCTCAATTAACACGAGGATTTCAGTTCTTCTTCAGTTAAGATACTTGGGCAGCGAAAAAAAACACGTTTTTTTCGTCAAAAATGCTCTCATCGACTCTGTCTTACAACTCAACGTGTTGCTGCAAATGGACGAAAAAATGGAAAAAACGGCACAACTCGATCGCTTTCTTATCGGTGTTAAATCTACTCTCCTGTGGTCATTGTGCTGACCACAGGAGCTTCAAAGAAGCTTGGGAAAAAAGGATTAACTTCTCGCTGCAGTTCGCGTATGATCCTCCTGTGGAACGAGCTAGCAAAAACAAGGAGTTTGGCGTATAAACACGCGTAAGCACAAAAAGAGGCCATTCAAAGAAAACGAACTGCTTCCTATCGAGCACCCGAAATGTGCAACCGAAAACAAAAACCCGCTCAGCCCGTTCAACCCTTCTGCCCGAACGGTCGGACTTTCAGCAGAAAACAAAGTTCTTTACTTTTCGACCTTCAGACAATGCATTTCCGGTCCAATTTTCGGAGATTTCGGCATAACAAAGGCACAAAACCGGAGCGAGGCCGGGTTTGTTTCGCTTCGATACGCCCCCGAAGAGCAAAAAAAGGATTGCAGAAAACCGTCTACGATCGTGTGCATCCTTTTGCAAGTAAACGGGTTTGAAAAAGGTTTAACAAAAAAATGGCAGAAAAACAACAGTGTTCTGAAATTCTGAAGAAGAATCGCAACCATGACGAAGGAAGGGCGTGTGCGTTTATGGTTTTGTGTGCGATTTACGATCTATTTCGGTACTGAGAACGATTGTTGTGTGCGCGCTGTGTCCGTTCAATTATGTGAACCAGATTATGCGATTAGTCTTAAGTGATTCATTTTTTGTCTTACGCATTTTCCACCGTAAAAAGGCTTAAATAAATCCACTTCGAATTGGAAGGAGGCTGCTGGAAATTGTACGATATTGTCTTCGAAATGGACGCCCCGCTGCTCTTTTCGGTGGAACGATTTGTTTCTAATATCGCAACGAGTTGCACGGAAAGCTCCACAACTCAAAGGATTTTCAAAGGGAACGTTTCACTCCTCTTTAGCCCGAAGCAAGACCGGTACGAGCGCATTTAACTCCTATTTAGCACCTATTTGGTGGGCAAATTTATGGCTCCCATATTTTTATGTCGTTTTCCGATAGGGAAACGGGCGCTGATTCCATTTCTCTCAGCATGAGGAACACAAAAAAAAACGAGCAACACCGGGAATAATGTCCCGATAGCAATGAAAATAAACATAAATGCTCCATTCCAGCTGCCCACCTTAACGGAGCAGATTTTGGGCGCTCTTATGCTGCCACCATAATACAAAGCCGAGAGGGAGAACGAATACGGTTGTCTTAAAACACGCGCCCAGTCTCGCGAGCCTCGCGAGACTCGTAAAATAAGTGTCGTTCCAAACACCTTGCTACACATTAAAATATCTCGCGGTTTTTTTCTCTTCCCAACGATCGTTTTCAAACCGCTTTATGAATTGCGGTGACGCGTAGCGGTCTGCTTTTGGGAAGCCGATCGGATCCGATTATGATCCCCAGCCGTGAGCCGATACACGGGTGAAGTTTACGGCCCAGGCCGACCACCACTTCCTGCGACCTGCAGCAGGCTCCCGCGAAAACAACGATAAGAAGCCGCATCGTGCTTCCATTCCGCACCCAAGAGGCATATTAAAAGCGACAAAAAATAAATAAAATACGCCACCGAATGTCCCACCAATATCGGCCCGTGACCGTCAAGTCGAGAAGACGCCTTCTGCTTCGCATTTCAAGCCTAAACGATCGTTTCCCCCCGGTCTCCTGTGCGCCTTCCACCCTAGCCCGTCCGGCCTTTATGTTTATGTTTTCAGATAACAAATTATTTCTCGATATCGCGTTGCCGTTTGATGGCAGCTCATTTGAATAAAACACGCCCGAAAGTCGATGCGCTCGATGCGGTGACGTGATCAGCACTCCGTCTGGCCGTTTGCGCCACATTTCCAACCCGCGCGTGAGCAGGAAATTCTGGTGGCCGCATCATTAGCGGTGTCGGTCGATAAGCTCCCGATGGGGCGTGGATTGGAGTTGCAGCCCACGTGCTGCATCGTCCTGTTTGCTTGGCACGTGGGATCCGAACCTGTTTCTACAAGCTTGTTAAAGCTTCCGAACGCTGTTCAAACGAGCGGAACGGAACCGACATCTACGACACTAGTACGATACGTTAGACGTTAACATTTGGATGAATCGCTACTTATACTATTAAGATGGCTTTTCAGCTTCTCAACGACAACGAAAACTCCGAGTGCATGTGCTGATCACAAAATTCCTATATCCTTTAAAAAACAAATTTCCTTTTCTTTTTCCTTTAAAAAAACGTAAGAAATCCGAAACTGTCTTTGTTGAGCGACTAACTTCTCCCTTGACTGACTCCTTACGGATTTGTTGTTCAATCTCAAATTCAAACACATTGACCCTCAGCGTGTTAAAACATTATTTGTTTGAAGCGATCCAAGCTAAAAAAATGATCTATTAAACATTTAAGTTCATGTTTTGTCCCTGACCTGATCTTGTATCTGACTCGTGCCTCTAAAAAAGGATTAAATCTAGTTTTATCATAGAACAGAAGTAAGAAGACAAAAACCTTTAGCTCTGAAATATTTTGTTTTCAATTAAAACTACAAATCTAGGTGATTTAAGGCTAATCAAAACGCTCACTTGCTAGCAAACATAAAGATTTTACTAATCCTAGTCTTCTGGGAACTCCTTGACTTGCTTTTTTTGAGATCTATTGTGCAATATCAGGCATATTCATGTTTATGACAATATATGTACGAATGGTCATAACATTTAAATTCAATCAATAAATACCCAGTTCTCTTCATATATATCATTCTTTTTTAAGATCTATTATGCAATATCAGGCATATTCGTATTTATGACAATATACGAATGGTCATAACATTGAAATGAAATCAATAAATACCCAGTTCTCTTCATATATATCATTCAAAACAATCACACTGTTTACATAATACAACACAGGTAAGGAATTTTCGACAAATTTATCTAATAAAATTTTAAATCTTCTTTTCCACATCAACTTTTCCAGTTCCAGTTACATAAAATAAAATGAAACCTTCCAAACCACTTAACATCAACACTGATACAATAGCTTTGCTAGCTCCTTACTTTATTTTGAATATCATGCCTCGTTATCCGTTTTGTTGTTGAAAACAGGGCAAGCAGTCTGTTTCAAGCATTCAGGCTCTATTGTACAAAATTCCAAGGATATTTGTTCGATCCACCCAAAACATCCCAAAACAACACGCTTTGTTCCACTGGTGGCGCCCTCCGACGGTGGATACCCGAACTGCACGCACGCTCGCGCATTATGCCACCCTAACGATGCGTTTTTTGTTTTGTTTTGCAAACAAAATCCAATTAGAAATCGATTCGTTCCGCGACAGGCCTCCACCAGGCTGCTAAATGCACTCCGTGTGTGTGCGCGCGCGTCGATAGATACTGCGTGATATCGGCGAAAAGGCAACACAACAAATCTACAACCCAAATTCTATTCTAACGAATGCCTCTGGTGTTAAGACGGGAATGTTTCGAGACATCGATCGGTCGGGCGCGAGCCGGGTGCTCGAAACAAAGGTTCTGATTGATGTTCGAATGTGAATAATTTCGAAAAAAAATGAACGCTCTCAAGCAAGGTAGCCGCGGGAATGAACCGTTGCTAATCGGTCCATTGTGTCCGGCAAGTCTTCCAGGTCTTCCGTGCCCCGTGCGACCAACCGACCGTTCATGATCGGATTTTTAGCTGCCGTGGTTGCCTGCGCTCGAAAACAACCTAGGCAGGCTTCGAGTTGGAAACAAAAATCGCCAACACAAAGGCACGATGAATAGTCGATTTGACGCTCGACTGCCACTGCACAATGCGGGCGAAAAACGCAGTGAAATACAGATTTGGTCTTGCCGGGCTGTCGGGTGCGAAAAAAAGCATTAAGAGCATCAAGACCGACCCCGAAGGACTTCACCGCGGGAACAGGCAGCAGCTGCCGTTTTGACAGCGGGGCTACAACGTTTAGCGCACACTTTGTTGATGCGGCATCGGAATTGGGTAGAGTTGAGGCACGTTAAGCTTTCTCTCGGCATGACATCATCGCTGCGATGCTGATGGATCCGGTTAGCAAGTGCGCAGCAGGACAGCAAGCAGCGAACGAGAACACGAGATGCTCTCCGTCCTTAACAAGATCACCGAGCACATGTTTGCGTCGGTCGCGAGCAACGCGACACCCGCAACTACGAGTGTTCCAGAACGCGGAACTAGATACACGTACGCAACCGACAGCTACAGGAAGGAAACCGTAAATCTTTTCGCCACGCAGGCTCCCGGGCCTTCAGGGACCGTCGCTGTAGGGGTTTCCTTCCTCCAAGGCAAGTGTTGTGACGACAGTCTGTCTAGCGGAGTGGATTGTAACAGCTTGTTTCCGGGAAAATTGTACATGGAATGTTGTTCTAGTCCCAGATCGTTTTCCAGGAGTGAGATGGTTCTTCCGTGCGAAAAAAACAACAACATGTTTAAAGGTCTTCACTTCGGATGAAGTTTTACATGGTTTGCTGGGATGATTGATTGTTGTTCTAGTTTATAAAAACATATCACCAGCAAAAGCAACATTATAAATGTTTGTTGATTTAGATAAGCCCAAGAAGAAATGTTGATACAAATCTAGTTGTAGCAAACAACACAGGAAAGTACATCCAAACATTGTATCCAAAAATATTTATGGTATTAAGTTAGTTTTTACTTATTTTGAAAACCTTTGCATGGAAATCGGTTTGCCAATTTATACAATTTGAATATTTTTTTCCTAAAATTTTGATTACTTATACAATCTAGATGTAGTATAATGCCATGGTTTATCTCAGATATTGTTTCCCTTCGAATATCTTCAAAGAGCTTGAAGTTTTCTATTATGACTAGTCTTAGATCTTCAAGTTTTGTGAAACGAAGGTTTCTAGATCTCAACTCAGCATTCTACAAACATCACACAAAAGCAGAAACCATATACAGTATCTCAGTATTAATGTGGAACACATACATTTCATATCATTTAGCTTTTTAGTTAGTCATTCGTAGAGTTCCACCAACAATACAAAAACCTTATATAATTTTGAAAAGAACCAACATGATTATAAAACAATAATGTAACAAAACATATCAGTAAAATGAACCATCAGGACTCTTTATCGTAATATAATTTTAGGTTTTTTATCGAATGGATTGAAATATAATATTCCAGATTAAGCCAGAACATGATATCGTATTCTATATTCTATATTCTTTTTTGATTATATTAAAACCAATAAACAAAAATCCCAATGCAATTCACTCTAAGACAGTAGAATGCAAACGAAAACTCAATAACAAGGCCAACTAGAAACATACGATGACGAAATGAGTTCTAGATGATGTCATGATTCATATTCCACATACCTAAAAGACTCATAACTTCACCCCAACTTATGTTTTCATGGCTGGTGGTAAACAAAAATCGACTAACAAGACAACAAAGCGCACGATATGTTTCCATGTTGCGATCGATCCCTCTTTCTTTTCTTCGATATTCTACGATTTTCTCTTCAGTATTCTAACGCTTGAAATCGTTGTTTAACCAAGTTTAAGTACGCATAAATAATCTAATTGAAAATTTTAACGAGAAAAACGAAAAAAATCATTAAAAAAATCATAAAACATCTTAAAAACCCTAAGACATAATAAAAAATACTTGAAATTATAAGGAGTGAAAGCATATACGAAACAAAAATAATAAAAAATATTGAGAAATGTGTCCCGAAACGTTTCATTTACAACAAACTAAGTAAAATGTGGCAAACAAACCAATTGTAAAATTTACTAAACTTGTTCAATGAACGCACTATCATAATTTTATTAAATATGGAAATAAAAGATAACTTATTTATCATACTTGTTTGCTATAAAACGTGATACAACGAATTTTCAACAATAATGTGTGTGATTTGTGACCTTTACACATTGTAATTTAGTTAGTATTGAAACCGACCGTCGCAATAAAACTCGTGGAAATTTATTTCATTCTCGGTAATAACCAATAATGTGACACTAAAAACAGACTTGTTCACTTCGTAACTTCGTAAAAAAAGTTTCAATTGTTTTTTTAATGATACTTTTATCAAGTGAACCTCAAATATATACAAAAGTATAAGTAGTTGACAAATATTTATAGCAAAATAGATAATCTCTATTAAACTTTGTATAACAACGTCGATTTAAATCCCATCTAGCCAACTAATACAAGCTAAAAGTAAGCGTTAAAAATAAGTGCTTACGCATTGGGTACTAAAATCGAGTGTTAAAACGCTGTCACCGCAGAGGATTAATATGCAAAAATAAGGTTAAGGCTACTCAAAAGTCCGCGACCGAAGACCGAAGTTTCACCGAAGCGAAAAATGGTCCGCCTGCACCGAATTACGATAATCTATCTCGCGTTTCAACGCACGTTTCGTGGGTAGGGCCGGAACATTACTCGCCGTACCCGCGTGCACCCCGAAGGTGTCGGCAGTGGGCCAAGCGCTGGTACGCTGGCTTCCAGAAGGCTCCGTTTACGCCACCACCACGGTCGCTCAAAGAAAACGACCCAAAACTAAGCCGACTCACGAGGCCTGCGAGCCGCACAAGGTCCATCCATTCACGGTAATGTGCAGTCACGCACGAGTTCGTGCCGACCGAATTCCAATTAAACCATCATAATTTACCCAGCATCCTGCAGGTCGCTGCGAGTGGGCTATGCGAGTGGTAACGATAGGATTTCTCGAGTCCTCCGGGTCCTCCCCGGGTCAAGAAGCCAGTGCGTGCACACTGTGCGCACATCATAACGCGCGAACCGACATTAATTCAACAAATTATGGCCATCCGACGCGAACCGACTCGGGTAAGCCGTGCTGCGGCTTACCCAAGGAAGCACGCTGTGAAAGAGAGATATCGACCGAAAGTTATTTCCAACCGATACCACGCTCTCGGGAGCAGCTGGAAGAAGGATTTGGCCGTAATATTGCACACTTAATCGGTGGCCAAGTGCTGGCCCGACCATGGCGGCCACCGGAGATCCTGCCACGACTGGCAGAAGTCATTCGGAAGTCCTTGAAACACGGAAGGGAACGCGCAAAATTAATACCACCGCCACGGAGAGGTGGTATTTAGGAAACGGTATTATTTATGGATTAATTATTTTTCCATTTTTTTCTCGCCCGTGAGCTGCGCTCAAACCAAAGCCCGAAACGCGGTGTGCGCAGGTATTATTGGTTTTGTTATCATATTTCTTACGATAGTTCTTTTTTGACAGAAACGTGAGGTGGGCTTCAACGGATTTTCGATTATGTTGTACGCGCACGGATCGATCGGTGCAGGTGCAATGGAGGGCACAATTGTTTTTCGGTGGAAATTAATTGCCAAAAATCCGCACGCCACGCATCTGGCAGTGCGCGATCCCAAAAAAATGCGCAATCAATTGTGCGCCAGCACATCCGCCGACGATCGCATCGCGGAAATCGTGGCTTGTTTTCTCGGTTTTATTGCTAACGTTGTAGTGGTGCTCACGTTGTAAAATGGATGTATTCTACAGGAATTTGAAACTAAATTAATGTTTTAAAAATGTAAATGAATACACTACATAAATGTTAAATAAATAAAAAATACCAGGTTTGTTGAATAAGTATAAAGATTTCATGGTTTTTCCTTCGATAGTCTACGATATTCCCTTCAGTATTGTAACGCTTGAAATCGTTGTTTAGCCAAGTTTAAGAACGCATAAATAATCTAATTGGAAATGTTAGCGAGCTAAACTAAAAAAATAAAAAATAAAAACATAAAACATCTTAAAAACCCCAAGACATAATAAAAAATACTTGAAATTGTAAGGAGTGAAAGCATATACGAAACAAAAAAAAAAAAATTTAAAAGAAATGTGTCCCGAAACGTTTCATTTACAACAAACTAAGTAAAATGTCGCAAACAAACCAATTGTAAAATTTAGGTGCTGCACGGCCGGTTCGGTTCGGTTGGCTCGGTGCTGTATGGTAACGGGTCCAGGATCCGCGCGAACGCGTTGTTTGGTTTGTAATTTGAGCCTTTTCTGAGTTACGAGCCCAAAATCTGAGTCTGAAGATAAAATTAACTCATAAAACGGTACGCACGGTCGGTTCCGGGATGCGGGCCCGGGTTTCGCTCTTCCCAGTGGCGGCGGCGCAGTGTTTCGTATTTTTTTCGTCATCTTTCCCTTTCGCCCAAATCCCCATCCCAAAACAAGCTCCACGCGTTGATCTGCTTTCCGAGAAAATCGTTCTCACCTGCCGCTGATTTTTATCACACCCAGTGTTTCGATTGCTAGTGCCGTACCACCGGGTTAGGCGTACGCTTTGTTTTTTTTCTCTCTCTCTCTTTCTCTCGTTCATCGAGGAAGGATTACGTTCGTTGGTAAAGCTTGAAATGGAGTAGCTTTTATTAGGGTTTTTTTGAAGGATGGATTTAATACACCAAAGCGGGATATAATTACCAGTATTAGGATGCAGCGTGCCCAACCGGCTGCTTGAAGATCAATTTTAGATTATACAGCTAGTCGATTGGTATTACAATTACCCCATATTTTAGTTTTCCCAGCTACGGCGAGCGAATCCACATTGAGGAGATTCCTTATCGATTTATAACTAATCAAAACAAATAGGAATTGCGATATATAATTCAATAGTCATGTTAAAAGTCAAGTGAAGACGCAGCAACGCAACACCATGCCCGCGCGCAACGCGAATGCGCTCCCGCGCGATGTAGAGAAAGTTTCCCGCGCGCGCCGGCACGCAAACGCCGCAAACGGTTCCCGGACACCCCGAGATTATTTATTTATTTTTAAACAGCCCATCTACAGCCCCGGGCGCACCACCGAGCGGTCTCACAAATCTTCCAGCAGACGAGCTGGAACAATTTACGACATTGACATTGGGGCACGCTAACCGGGGCGACAACTTGTTAGATGATATTTTGACAAAAACGTTTCCCCCCGGCAACCCGGGTCCGTTCTGGAGGAAAACGAGCATCGGGGCACACAACACAACAGGTTCGGCCGTCTTCGGTCGCCTTTTCGCCGCCGCCTCGTTCCGTGCTGCCGGATCCACTTGTACGGGAGAGAATTCTTTTACTTTGTTCCCCGGGCCGTCTCTATTCCACACCATTTACGCTCAGCACGCCGCCTGGACGGCACACATGGTGCTGCACGGCACCGGTTCGGTTCGGTTGGCTCGGTGCTGTATGGTAACGGGTCCAGGATCCGCGCGAACGCGTTGTTTGGTTTGTAATTTGAGCCTTTTCTGAGTTACGAGCCCAAAATCTGAGTCTGAAGATAAAATTAACTCATAAAACGGTACGCACGGTCGGTTCCGGGATGCGGGCCCGGGTTTCGCTCTTCCCAGTGGCGGCGGCGCAAACGAGCTTTAGATTTAAAAATAATTAACACATTTGCTCATCAAAACAAAACAAAGATTTTGAATCGTAACGATTGCCATGACAAAATATCCCTGTCAATGACAACATTCATGCGCAACTCAATACAGTCATGGAGATAAAACATAATACCATGTATTTTTTTTATTTTCGTTCTGATATACCAAACACAAATTGTAATGGGCAACTTGATATTTTCCTAAGATTTATAGTAACAATCTCAAAACTCCCATTAGAAATCAGTTCCTCCACGCACCGCAAGGTGGCTCGGTCGTTTGACCACCGAGAAGCG
>KZ067920.1:139308-165007 GCA_002091845.1 Anopheles cracens
GTACTAATGTCCTGATATGTTATAAATTAGTAAATATAATAGATACTGTCAACGTATTTTCGTCAATACAAAGTTATCTTCAAATTAAAAACTGCGATTCTCGTAGATGATTCCTTCAACTGCCAGTTTGCTGCCGTGTCATATGCTCATTTTGCGCGTAATTTAACAAAATGATTGCACAAAAGCAAAAGATCTTAAAACAAATCAAAAATGAATTGAAAAAATGTCAATACTCCAACAAAAATAATTACATATTTAAACACATAATGATTATCTTTTTCAATCCAAATCCACATGATCCTAGCGAAGTTTCACAATATGTATTCAATTACAAACACCATCGATCGTATGTACACATCTATTACGTCTTGTATAGTAAGGCAATATAAGAGCTTTTAATCGGGTTTTGAAGAACTTGAATTGCGAGAAAAGAATTGCCGGCTTAGCGGTAACACCACACTTCAGCCTTATTCTGCCACTATTTACGAACCCAATTCATCTAAAAAAACACACTCATTCAACCGGAAATTGAAGACCTCCCTGGAGGCATGATCCTTGCCCTAAACAAACATTTGCCCTGCTTGCAAATCAAGCAATATTCCACGTCTCGATCATTCTTTGCATTTTCTACCCACAGTTCTCTGAAAGGAGAGTCCAACGAACCACGATGAAAATCAGTGGATTGTTCGTGTCTGAAAATAGAGAAACAGGAAATTGAACGAAATTGGCCAATTCTCTCTACAATTCGTACCCATTTCCATCGAAAAATACAACACCGGAAACGCATTGATGTCGCAGCACCATGCACCGATCACAGAAGGATCGAAACGCATCCTTGACCATCCGTACGAGTCACGTAGCAACACACGAACCAACCCCGGAAGGAAGGAAGGATTTTGTGTGTTTATTTTCGCTTAAAATTGAAACATAACAATCCCAAGCCTACCCCACAGCGCCCGGGTGTCGCACGGTGTCGAAGGTGTATTCTTCTCGTCCGGTGACAATAATGACATGAGCTTCCTTTCTCGAACGTGCACACAAAAGGGCGCCCATTCTTCACGGCGAGGGATTCGAAGGGCTTGGATGACTTTCTTTGCCACGCAACGCATAAATCATTGTTTATGCGCATTTCGTCAACAATGCCACCAGAAGGGAAAGGGAAATGGGACATGCACTCGGCTGATTTTCTTGCAGGATGTCGAAATTGAAATAGAGTAAGATTGAGAAAAGCAAAAGGATCTTTAAGCAAATGTGGCTTGTGGTACTAAACAAATAGCAATGGCTGTTTGTTCTTCCTTTTATTAATATTGTGATTGAATATCTGCAAACATTGATGTGAATGTAAATATAAAATGAAATCTTCACAAAAAAACAGTATTCAGAAGACATAAATTGATTTACAAATTGGTGTCAAATGTTTAAGAATATGGTTTTGCTAAGAAATTATAAGAAAACAAAATGGAAATAAATGTTACAAAATATAACATAGTTAAAACTACAAAATAAAAATAAACTACTAAATAGAAAGAAATAAATAGAAACAACACCCTTTTTTTGGTGCAAGCGTGCAAGAAAATATTCAAGTTATAATAAATATTTAAAAAAAAAACTAAAAATAAACAACGGAAACATAATTAGAGAAAGTATATTGAAATCGAACATTTATTCGTATTTAAACGGTCAAAACTATGAAAACAATCATTAATCAAAAATATTTATTTGAAGGATACTGTGCGAAAAATTCCCTGAACCCTTGCAGATGATCCGCTGAAAAAAGGTAATAGAAGGTGAATATTTTTTCGATAATTCTAAGTATAATCATAAAAGATTGTTTTTACACCAAAATATGCATCGAAACAAAAAAAGTGTTTAAAAAAAATAATTTACGAACCAGATATTTAACAAAAATGAATTGCTTCTAACGATGTGTTCTTGCTTAATCCAAAAACGCAAAACCGATTCGTTTTTTTATGATCGGTTACATCATTTAGAATTACTCAACTTAATACAGCTTCACCGCTATCAAACCCGATCGATCGACGCACAATATCAATTCAATGTAATCTTAATACAATTCCATCCCATCCCATCCCATTGGCCCGAGCCTGGGAACGCAGCAAAGAAAGGAGCGAAAAAAGGTTATACCTGTTAAGCCAATTATCGTGTTCCACGATGGGTTGCGATCGCACCGCGACGGGCAGACCACCGCGAGCCAGATGGTACGCGAGCAGCGCCGTCCAAAAACCCATCTCAACGTGACGTGAACGGGACGCCGAAAGGATCAGCAGCAGCGCACCAACTTTACGCCCGATTTAATGATCTCCACCCGAAACGACGCACACCTGAAGACTGGGACAGGAGGGGGACAGGGGTTGGGGGAGGTGGACAAGGACGCAACGCGTCGATAAGACTTCCCATAGGGAGAGATGATGCGTTCCGGTGTTTGCTTTCATGATTAACGTAATAACGTCCGTTACTGCGCGTTTCGTCAGTGAGCTTCGTTCCGCAGAAGAAAAGCCCGATCGAACAGGGCGTCCCGGCGCGCTTCACGACACGGAGCAGCATCGTTCCATCATGAGGTGCATTATGTTTTGCGGCTAAATTCGCAAATCACGCGGCGGATTGGCCCGGGCGGTTAACGGGATCCCGGTGTCCATATTACGCAACCCGCCCATTAAATGTTTCTCCCCACCGAAAAAAAGAAGCTGCGAGTCACGAGGTCAAAGAGCCGGGATCGAGCGGTTCTTCCGGCACCGGGCATGCGGCACGCATAATCCGCGCGGGGCGCACCCATAGTTACGTTCGAATCTGCGAGCGAGGCGAGCGCAATTTCCGAAACCGACGGCACGAATTCGACCAGCTGCATCGTCCTCGTCAACGTGGCCCCGGACAGACCGCTCATTAAAAGAAGCGCGCGTGAACGGAGCCGAATTCGGCGGGTCTCAATCCGTTGATCCTTGATTTCGTGCCACTGTTCCTCCGGGCGGGTTAAGTTTGCAGTTAGGGATGATTGGGGCAATTTTGAAAAGTCTTCTTTTTTACGGACCTCCGACCTACGCAGCCTGCAGCCGCCTTTTACTGTAACAGTTCAATTCGTTCGTGAGTGAAATCCAGCTCGATTGAGCTCGATTGGCCGGGAATGGGCCATAGAGTTCAGAACGTTTGCACCGATGATGTGGCCCCAAAGTGCCCGCTTTCTCCATTAGTTCTACGCGCTGTAATTTGAACCCGAAACAGCCCCTTGGAGGGATTACGGCCGTTCGAGTGCATTAAGCGTAAACGATATGGGATGGCTGTTCGATGCATACATTTGACCTAATTTAAATGTCCACCAGCGGGCAGCGGGTCGGGCCGGAGGTTTAGGAGGCTGTTGTTTACAAAATATCCCGTTTCAGAGTGAAAGTAGTAAAGAGGAGCGATGCGCCTCTTTTTTAATATTGCACTGCGCTTGGCGCGCTTGGCTGCGTACGTAGTAACTGAGTACAATTTGGGATGCATTTGGTAATTTTGGTTAAGTGAAAAAAAGATTAAGGGAGATCAACATCATCGCAGTAGCTTTTGCACTCCGTCCCAGTTAATCCGTTCAACTGCACACGATCGTTATGACCCGCGCTTAATGGAGCCAGCAATCTCAATCATTGCGCTGGAGTTCATTTGGCTAAAGAAAGTTTCACTAAATGAATACTGTTAGTCCAGGTGTTTCTCGGTATATTTCAAGTAATAACAGATTGACGAAATCATTTGCAAGCACCATAAAGATTAAAAATACGTATAGCTTGTATGTATAAGCACGGAGAAGCAAATCTTTTAAAGAGACTAAAAATAAGTAAAGAAAAGATCCGAATAGCTGTGACTTTATATTGAATAAACACTATATTGAATAAACGATGCAACAAAATATTAGAGATAATAAAAAAGTGTAATCAACTAAAAATAAACCAAATCTCTGATAACTGACATGTCAACATTAATCAAAACAGGAAATCAAATTTGAATCAAGCTCAATAGTACAAACAATCAAAAACAAGGCTTCGTCAAAATTTGAATTTTAATGACTTTTTTAAAAATACAACACCGGAAACGCATTGATGTCGCAGCACCATGCACCGATCACAGAAGGATCGAAACGCATCCTTGACCATCCGTACGAGTCACGTAGCAACACACGAACCAACCCCGGAAGGACGGAAGGATTTTGTGTGTTTATTTTCGCTTAAAATTGAAACATAACAATCCCAAGCCTACCCCACAGCGCCCGGGTGTCGCACGGTGTCGAAGGTGTATTCTTCTCGTCCGGTGACAATAATGACATGAGCTTCCTTTCTCGAACGTGCACACAAAAGGGCGCCCATTCTTCACGGCGAGGGATTCGAAGGGCTTGGATGACTTTCTTTGCCACGCAACGCATAAATCATTGTTTATGCGCATTTCGTCAACAATGCCACCAGAAGGGAAAGGGAAATGGGACATGCACTCGGCTGATTTTCTTGCAGGATGTCGAAATTGAAATAGAGTAAGATTGAGAAAAGCAAAAGGATCTTTAAGCAAATGTGGCTTGTGGTACTAAACAAATAGCAATGGCTGTTTGTTCTTCCTTTTATTAATATTGTGATTGAATATCTGCAAACATTGATGTGAATGTAAATATAAAATGAAATCTTCACAAAAAAACAGTATTCAGAAGACATAAATTGATTTACAAATTGGTGTCAAATGTTTAAGAATATGGTTTTGCTAAGAAATTATAAGAAAACAAAATGGAAATAAATGTTACAAAATATAACATAGTTAAAACTACAAAATAAAAATAAACTACTAAATAGAAAGAAATAAATAGAAACAACACCAAAAAAAGGCTTAATAGCGTGCAAGAAAATATTCAAATTATAATAAATATTTAAAAAAAAACTAAAAATAAACAACGGAAACATAATTAGAGAAAGTATATTGAAATCGAACATTTATTCGTATTTAAACGGTCAAAACTATGAAAACAATCATTAATCAAAAATATTTATTTGAAGGATACTGTGCGAAAAATTCCCTGAACCCTTGCAGATGATCCGCTGAAAAAAGGTAATAGAAGGTGAATATTTTTTCGATAATTCTAAGTATAATCATAAAAGATTGTTTTTACACCAAAATATGCATCGAAACAAAAAAAGTGTTTAAAAAAAATAATTTACGAACCAGATATTTAACAAAAATGAATTGCTTCTAACGATGTGTTCTTGCTTAATCCAAAAACGCAAAACCGATTCGTTTTTTTATGATCGGTTACATCATTTAGAATTACTCAACTTAATACAGCTTCACCGCTATCAAACCCGATCGATCGACGCACAATATCAATTCAATGTAATCTTAATACAATTCCATCCCATCCCATCCCATTGGCCCGAGCCTGGGAACGCAGCAAAGAAAGGAGCGAAAAAAGGTTATACCTGTTAAGCCAATTATCGTGTTCCACGATGGGTTGCGATCGCACCGCGACGGGCAGACCACCGCGAGCCAGATGGTACGCGAGCAGCGCCGTCCAAAAACCCATCTCAACGTGACGTGAACGGGACGCCGAAAGGATCAGCAGCAGCGCACCAACTTTACGCCCGATTTAATGATCTCCACCCGAAACGACGCACACCTGAAGACTGGGACAGGAGGGGGACAGGGGTTGGGGGAGGTGGACAAGGACGCAACGCGTCGATAAGACTTCCCATAGGGAGAGATGATGCGTTCCGGTGTTTGCTTTCATGATTAACGTAATAACGTCCGTTACTGCGCGTTTCGTCAGTGAGCTTCGTTCCGCAGAAGAAAAGCCCGATCGAACAGGGCGTCCCGGCGCGCTTCACGACACGGAGCAGCATCGTTCCATCATGAGGTGCATTATGTTTTGCGGCTAAATTCGCAAATCACGCGGCGGATTGGCCCGGGCGGTTAACGGGATCCCGGTGTCCATATTACGCAACCCGCCCATTAAATGTTTCTCCCCACCGAAAAAAAGAAGCTGCGAGTCACGAGGTCAAAGAGCCGGGATCGAGCGGTTCTTCCGGCACCGGGCATGCGGCACGCATAATCCGCGCGGGGCGCACCCATAGTTACGTTCGAATCTGCGAGCGAGGCGAGCGCAATTTCCGAAACCGACGGCACGAATTCGACCAGCTGCATCGTCCTCGTCAACGTGGCCCCGGACAGACCGCTCATTAAAAGAAGCGCGCGTGAACGGAGCCGAATTCGGCGGGTCTCAATCCGTTGATCCTTGATGTCGTGCCACTGTTCCTCCGGGCGGGTTAAGTTTGCAGTTAGGGATGATTGGGGCAATTTTGCAAAGTCTTCTTTTTTACGGACCTCCGACCTACGCAGCCTGCAGCCGCCTTTTACTGTAACAGTTCAATTCGTTCGTGAGTGAAATCCAGCTCGATTGAGCTCGATTGGCCGGGAATGGGCCATAGAGTTCAGAACGTTTGCACCGATGATGTGGCCCCAAAGTGCCCGCTTTCTCCATTAGTTCTACGCGCTGTAATTTGAACCCGAAACAGCCCCTTGGAGGGATTACGGCCGTTCGAGTGCATTAAGCGTAAACGATATGGGATGGCTGTTCGATGCATACATTTGACCTAATTTAAATGTCCACCAGCGGGCAGCGGGTCGGGCCGGAGGTTTAGGAGGCTGTTGTTTACAAAATATCCCGTTTCAGAGTGAAAGTAGTAAAGAGGAGCGATGCGCCTCTTTTTTAATATTGCACTGCGCTTGGCGCGCTTGGCTGCGTACGTAGTAACTGAGTACAATTTGGGATGCATTTGGTAATTTTGGTTAAGTGAAAAAAAGATTAAGGGAGATCAACATCATCGCAGTAGCTTTTGCACTCCGTCCCAGTTAATCCGTTCAACTGCACACGATCGTTATGACCCGCGCTTAATGGAGCCCGCAATTTTAATCATTGCGGTGGAGTTCATTTGGCTAAAGAAAGTTTCACTAAATGAATACTGTTAGTCCAGGTGTTTCTCGGTATATTTCAAGTAATAACAGATTGACCAAATCGTTTGCAAGCACTATAAAAATTAAAAATACATATACTTTGTATGTATTAGCACGGGGAAGCATATTTGTTAAAGAGACTAAAAATAAGTAAAGAAAAGATAGAAAGAAATAAATAGAAACAACACCAAAAAAAGGCTTAATAGCGTGCAAGAAAATATTCAAATTATAATAAATATTTAAAAAAAAACTAAAAATAAACAACGGAAACATAATTAGAGAAAGTATATTGAAATCGAACATTTATTCGTATTTAAACGGTCAAAACTATGAAAACAATCATTAATCAAAAATATTTATTTGAAGGATACTGTGCGAAAAATTCCCTGAACCCTTGCAGATGATCCGCTGAAAAAAGGTAATAGAAGGTGAATATTTTTTCGATAATTCTAAGTATAATCATAAAAGATTGTTTTTACACCAAAATATGCATCGAAACAAAAAAAGTGTTTAAAAAAAATAATTTACGAACCAGATATTTAACAAAAATGAATTGCTTCTAACGATGTGTTCTTGCTTAATCCAAAAACGCAAAACCGATTCGTTTTTTTATGATCGGTTACATCATTTAGAATTACTCAACTTAATACAGCTTCACCGCTATCAAACCCGATCGATCGACGCACAATATCAATTCAATGTAATCTTAATACAATTCCATCCCATCCCATCCCATTGGCCCGAGCCTGGGAACGCAGCAAAGAAAGGAGCGAAAAAAGGTTATACCTGTTAAGCCAATTATCGTGTTCCACGATGGGTTGCGATCGCACCGCGACGGGCAGACCACCGCGAGCCAGATGGTACGCGAGCAGCGCCGTCCAAAAACCCATCTCAACGTGACGTGAACGGGACGCCGAAAGGATCAGCAGCAGCGCACCAACTTTACGCCCGATTTAATGATCTCCACCCGAAACGACGCACACCTGAAGACTGGGACAGGAGGGGGACAGGGGTTGGGGGAGGTGGACAAGGACGCAACGCGTCGATAAGACTTCCCATAGGGAGAGATGATGCGTTCCGGTGTTTGCTTTCATGATTAACGTAATAACGTCCGTTACTGCGCGTTTCGTCAGTGAGCTTCGTTCCGCAGAAGAAAAGCCCGATCGAACAGGGCGTCCCGGCGCGCTTCACGACACGGAGCAGCATCGTTCCATCATGAGGTGCATTATGTTTTGCGGCTAAATTCGCAAATCACGCGGCGGATTGGCCCGGGCGGTTAACGGGATCCCGGTGTCCATATTACGCAACCCGCCCATTAAATGTTTCTCCCCACCGAAAAAAAGAAGCTGCGAGTCACGAGGTCAAAGAGCCGGGATCGAGCGGTTCTTCCGGCACCGGGCATGCGGCACGCATAATCCGCGCGGGGCGCACCCATAGTTACGTTCGAATCTGCGAGCGAGGCGAGCGCAATTTCCGAAACCGACGGCACGAATTCGACCAGCTGCATCGTCCTCGTCAACGTGGCCCCGGACAGACCGCTCATTAAAAGAAGCGCGCGTGAACGGAGCCGAATTCGGCGGGTCTCAATCCGTTGATCCTTGATGTCGTGCCACTGTTCCTCCGGGCGGGTTAAGTTTGCAGTTAGGGATGATTGGGGCAATTTTGCAAAGTCTTCTTTTTTACGGACCTCCGACCTACGCAGCCTGCAGCCGCCTTTTACTGTAACAGTTCAATTCGTTCGTGAGTGAAATCCAGCTCGATTGAGCTCGATTGGCCGGGAATGGGCCATAGAGTTCAGAACGTTTGCACCGATGATGTGGCCCCAAAGTGCCCGCTTTCTCCATTAGTTCTACGCGCTGTAATTTGAACCCGAAACAGCCCCTTGGAGGGATTACGGCCGTTCGAGTGCATTAAGCGTAAACGATATGGGATGGCTGTTCGATGCATACATTTGACCTAATTTAAATGTCCACCAGCGGGCAGCGGGTCGGGCCGGAGGTTTAGGAGGCTGTTGTTTACAAAATATCCCGTTTCAGAGTGAAAGTAGTAAAGAGGAGCGATGCGCCTCTTTTTTAATATTGCACTGATGCGCTTGGCTGCGTACGTAGTAACTGAGTACAATTTGGGATGCATTTGGTAATTTTGGTTAAGTGAAAAAAAGATTAAGGGAGATCAACATCATCGCAGTAGCTTTTGCACTCCGTCCCAGTTAATCCGTTCAACTGCACACGATCGTTATGACCCGCGCTTAATGGAGCCCGCAATTTTAATCATTGCGGTGGAGTTCATTTGGCTAAAGAAAGTTTCACTAAATGAATACTGTTAGTCCAGGTGTTTCTCGGTATATTTCAAGTAATAACAGATTGACCAAATCGTTTGCAAGCACTATAAAAATTAAAAATACATATACTTTGTATGTATTAGCACGGGGAAGCATATTTGTTAAAGAGACTAAAAATAAGTAAAGAAAAGATTCGAATAGCTGTGACTTTAGTCATTTTAAATAATTATATGTTATTTTCTTATAACACTATATTGAACAAACGATGCAACAAAATATTAGAGATAATAAAAAGTGTAATCAACTAAAAATAAACCAAATCTCTGATAACTGATATGTCAACATTAATCAAAACAGGAAATCAAATTAGAATCAAGCTCAATAGTACAAACAATCAAAAACAAGGCTTCGTCAAAATTTGAATTTTAATGACTTTTTTACTTTAATGCATTTGTTTTCCTTTATTCTACATTCACAATTTTTTTAATTTAGCTGATATCTCAAATACTGTTTTTTTTTCAAAACTGCAATGAGTTTCTTTGATAGCTTTTGTGATTAATATTAACAATTTTTGAAAAAAAAATAAATGGGTGGGTTTAAGCGAGTCGAACTCTGCTCGAATTAGTACGATCTTCGAACCTTTTTTTGTCAATGTATTAGTGTGTCGAGCAAAGTTGGCCGAGTTTGTTTCAAGAATAAAAGTAGAAATAGATAGAAAATATCTCGAAAATATGTTCTATATTCAGCAAATGTAAGTATTACATAGTCATGTGCGAAGATCACTCTTCGTTTAACGCATCGATATCGATTAACGATCGCTATCTAGAAGTAAAGTATGTACCATAAATTATAAGAGCATCAGAAGAATTTCATGCGTTCATGAGTGGCATCTCAGTACGTTCTCTTCAACGTCTCTATTACATTAACTCTCATCCCATCTCATTGCACGACAACTGGAGCGACAGATGAAGTGATCGCTACCCATCCCGGATCATCCTCTGCAGAAGTAAACGAAGCGTTCCTCAAGATTGTCGCATCGTACCGGGACAATTGAAGCCCCAGCAAACCAGCTGCCTAAAAGCAGCATTATCACCCACCAACGAGGCGTAACATTGCACCGACGTGCGATTGAATTCAATTATGCTCTTCCCACCGACAACGCTACGTTCGAGGCGAGGCGCTTCCCCGGTGGCGATGGTAGTACGCTCGAACAAAATCAAACAATCGACTGCCGGGTGTCGGACGGGTGCAATCTTAAGACACTGGACGACAAAGCAGGCCCCTGAACAAAAACCCAGCACACTCCCCGGCGGTTCGCCGTTGGGTTAACCATAGCGACCGAACGAACATTCCCAGGACGCACAGCACCCACACACGGCGAGCACACAGCAAGGGTGCGAGCGATTCCCGTGCGCAGCAAGCCAATTTTTTCGTTTCCCGCATGACTTCCCAGCGGTGTGAGGTGTTCGGGGAAATTTCCCCAGCCAGGCAGCGGGCAGACCGCCACAGGATGGCCTTTGTCTGGTCGATTTGTGTTGTACCACAATCCTGCGCCCACACCCTCGCACGCCTGGAGGGTTCGAGGCTGGTCTGCCTCACGTCCTTGTGTTCTGCGCACGTCGCACAGGTCGGCAAGGACGGATTATCCCGTTGACAGAGCGTGTCCTTTGCTTCTTCCAGCACGGTCCTAAAAACGATGCAAGAGCAGAAATTTAAAAAGAGAGACAAATCTAATCAATACAATTACATGTGTTTGCTTGCTCGGCTGTTGGACAATCGTGTCGAGAATAACGCGTCCAACGCATCGACTACCGGCGTGCCATTACCATCGCGAATGAGGTGTAAAGGAAGTCATCAAACGTGCTCGTCCATCTTTTCACAGGAGCAGTGTGCCTTCTGGAACGGAGACAATTCCCAGGAAAATGCGATTGTTCAACAGACTCCGAACGGAACGAGCAAAGATGTCACGGCAAGCCAGACAATGCACAACAGCAAAGGGCCAAGGGGTCCAGCGGAAAGGATCAGGATCTGGCTGCTTGTCACCTGGTGTGTCCCGCACGCACGGTTGGATGTTGCTATTGTAATGAAGATATTTATTAAATATTTGGATATGTTTTCCACTTCCCTTCCCGGGCCGAAGGACCAACCAACACAAACACTGACCTCCGGTGGCACAAAAGAACCATTCCAGTGGCATCAGTTCGTCGTTGCCCGTTGCACCAATTCCAACGAAAATGTATCCTTATCAGAGCGATCGGATCTTGGGAGCAAAAGTTTGGTAACTAGTTGTTCCTCACTGATACTATACCCGGTCCTTATGGTAAGCTACACGCACTTTGCAAAAACATAAAAACCAAAGCAAAAAACCCAAACGCCCGATGACGTACTTGTGCGTGTGCGCTGGACAGACAGTTGGTTAGATGAAGGATTACGATAAGCGACAGGCAGCGCACCGCAGGATCTGTACCATTGTTTGCCATTCTGCAGGGCACGCTGCACACGCTTCAGGTGTTTTGTTTCGTGTAATGTTTATTTTTGTCCTCGCTCTCGCTTCACGCAGAGCGTTTGGCGCACTAGGGAGCGGTGGGCTTTTGTTTTATGCTGGCAGTGCGCGTCGTGCGGCTAATGCCGTCGTAGACATTTCGCCTGCACCAGACCCGGGGACCAGACAGCTGCCAGTCTTTCCCCGTCGTGGGCGACGACTTAAGTTCTCGGAGCACGATGCAAAAGAACAATAGACAGTGGGACGCTAATATGGTTTTTGTTGTTATGCTCATGTGAATTTCCTCGAACGAGATGCTCTCCGAGCGACATATCTATTTATCTGACTAAGGACAAAAAACGCATCATCCGCCTGTGGTTCCTGGCAGCACGTATCGAGAGGTTCTATCTTGGATCGGTTCAGGAATGATAGAGATGTTTCTAGTGCAAATTAACATCCGACATATCTTTCATGAGTGTTTTTTTATCGTATGATCAAGATCGTAGTGCAAATTGAAAAGAACACATGTCTTTTAATCGCATTTAAGAAGATTCACAGACCTACCATGCCACAAGAACGTATCCACAGAAGAATGCATTGAATACGTAGGTATCTTCGATAACTATCAGAGATATGATTCGTATAGATAAACTGAATGCTATTAACTCATATGAGTATAGTTAAGCAATTGGCTTTTTCAATTGAACGCGTCAAAATGCTCTTTTTTCTCATCGGCACAGCAACGTAAGATGATCTAGGTCTCCCATTTCTGGCTTTCTTAAACTTTCACTCCAAACAAAAAGAATGAAATACGATAAAATCTTAATTGGTATCATCATAATGTATGAGATACGAATTGTGACAAAGCATTTTTAATTGAACTTTTATATGATATCGTTTATAAACACATCGAAATAGAGTAAATGAACAACGACGTCCACATTTTAGGATTATTTTGGATCCTTAAGTTTAGAATTAAGGAATAAATTATATATTATTTCGCGTAAGATGATATTTTCAAAAATCTTCGAAACAAACCGGTTTACTTGTAAAAAAATCAATTTGTATGAAAAAGCAAAATGTGTTTACTTCCAAATCACGAATTTTTTGAGGTAACTACAAAACCTATTCGGGCCAATGCAAAGCATACTGCGTTGGAATGTTCACAAATAATCAATTAAAGAAACAAAAAAAAAGATTCCTTCGTACTTACAATACTTGTCGTCAGCGTGGATTCGAATGTGGCTGTTCAGGGTGCTCGACTGCCGGAACTGTTTGCCACATACCGAACATTCGAACGGCTTTTCGCCGGTGTGAATCTTCAAATGGTTCGAAAGGGTTCCCGTCTGACGGAAGGTTTTGCTGCAATACGTGCATGCGTACGGTTTTTCACCTGCCAGAACCAAAGGAAGAGGATGCCACCGGAACATGAGTGTGGAAGAGATTAGTTCAATACAACGTTTTCATTATAAAAAGCGAGAACAAGCAAAAAGTACTACATTTAGAATAAGAAAAAATAGTCAAAAGCATCACTTACCGGTATGGATTTTGATGTGATTCGCTAGGGTCGTCGTCTGGCGGAACTCCTTCGGACAGATGCTGCATTTGAAGGGTTTTATGCCTTAAAGACAGAGGTTAGGAACCTATCAGGTCAATATTGTCTAGATGGGAAGGATGGGAAGGTAGAGAGAAGCCGTGGTCACATAAGACGCGGAACGTTATCGATCGTTGTGGTTTTAGTATTGGGCTCAAAACCCAAGCACACAGCTAAACGGGTGGGGTGGGAAAATGGGGTTAGGGTAGGGTTTGTTTTCAAAACCAACACTTGTGCAATCGGCAGAAGCGGAGAGTGTGCTCTCAGCACTGGCGCACACTGCTTTTCAAGCAAATGCTTCTTTTTTCATGGATGAAATTTTGAGCAATTTCGTAAATGCTTTTCTTTACTGCGTGTTGTTACTTTAGAGCACATTCATGTATGGCTTTTACCGTGAGCAAATAATCTCACAATAAATCCCAAATGGTTGTGACAGTACATTAAACACACTCACACAGAACCACAGTACGAGTGGAACTACAAAACAATACAAGAACTTTTTCCTTCCGGTACAGCTGATTCGCCTGGGTTGGACTTCGTCCCTCTAATCTGGAAGGCTTGAAACCCGCTCGCTCGCCCTTCGGGTTTGGGTGATTTGTTTTGCTTGTGACTCCCACGCAACACCCACTCGATCCACCACCCCACACGACAGCCCCAATGTCACAGCAGGCGGTGGAAAGTGCTGGCATGAAAATTCCCAACTGCTCGAAACCGTTCGCGTGCACCGAATGCAACAAATTGTTTCGCCAGCTGAGCACACTAACCAACCACATGAAAATCCACACCGGCGAAAAACCGTACAAGTGTACCATCTGCATGAAGGAGTTCCGCCAGACGACCACGCTGTCGAACCATATGAAAATTCATACAGGTATTAATGACTTCCAAAGCACACGCTAAAACGCCACGATTACTAAGATCTAATTGTTTCCACCTTTGCTCCACCGCAGGCGAAAAACCCTTCAGCTGCAACTTCTGCGACAAGCAGTTCCGGCAGCTGAGTACCCTATCGAACCACAAGAAAATACACACCGGTGAAAAACCGTTCGAATGCTCGGTCTGTGGCAAACAGTTTCGGCAGTCCAGCACACTCAACAGTCACATCCGGATTCATTCGGATGATAAATTTTGTAAGTACTCAGGCACCGTTCTGTACCCGGGTGTTGGTTGGCAGCACGGGCAATAAGCAACATGAAGACTATTCTAACGCTGTTTTTATAATTGGGAAAATAGTATCTCTTGATGTTGAAGGGCACTAACCAAATTGACTGTATTTATTGCGTAAATTAATGTGGAATGCATACTAAAACCACAACGATCGATAACGTTCCGCGTCTTATGTGACCACGGCTTCTCTCTACCTTCCCATCCTTCCCATCTAGACAATATTGACCTGATAGGTTCCTAACCTCTGTCTTTAAGGCATAAAACCCTTCAAATGCAGCATCTGTCCGAAGGAGTTCCGCCAGACGACGACCCTAGCGAATCACATCAAAATCCATACCGGTAAGTGAATTTTTTCCAATCGGACTTTTTTTTCCTTCCTCACTCCGACATCATTTGACAGCTGAGAGCTGCTGCTGCTGCTGCTGAGCGCAGCGGTGCGCTGGTGTGCGTGAGATCGCGTCGCTTCAGCCGGGTTGTGCTCGGTGGACATCCGCTTACTATTGAGTGTGACATTTCATGAAACAAAAATACATGAAATTAATTTTATATGAAAGACAAATAAATTTCGTACAATAATGCCAAATAATACAATATTTCAATAACTAGTTTTTTAGTTATAGGGCACCAAAAGTTGAAAAAACTCAGAAAGTGTGCGGTTTTTTTGTTTTATTTCAACTTTTCAACAACTTCAGCTTCTTATTCCATGGTAAATTATACTTTATTTTGAAGCATTTTTGGTCACGTCTAATTGGATCAACGGTTTGCTTCTTATTTATTTTCCTAAAAATATATTTGATGAACCGAAATTGCATGATATTTGAAATGACCGTTAGCGTCATATACATTGCATTAAATCTCTTTTCCAGATATGTGTTACAGAACCGTCGATATAATACGAATTACAAACAAACAAAAATATTTTTTGTCTTAAACACTGATGACTATTCAAAACATTCTACTTATTCAAGATTTAATACCGCACAAGCACACAAATAATTGAATAACTAATTGTTCACGTCGAGTTTATCAAGTCCAAAGTAAATTAAATTACTGGATTTGGGAACATGAAACCAACAAAAATCATTAAAAAACAATAAAAAAATACGGGAGCTGCAAAAGTAGAGGAAGTTCTTCTGAACTTGAATTCTGAAATATAGACTAACAGAGGTGTGCATCCTGGATCTTTAAGAAACACCGTATATGTAAAGATGGAAACTTTGCAAACCAAAGCTAAAGATTGCAGTTCATCACCTCAAAACTTACGTACTCGCTCAAAGCCTTTCAAGCACCTAATTACTCGAAAAGTTCAACGCATCTCGCTGTGGAAATTATATACTTTGTATCGGAACGCGTCCCGCATTCATGCCTATCACTAGCGATTTGAAGCGGGCCAATGTCAATTAAGCTGGGGCAACAAATCCACGCGCTCATTATTTTTCACCCAAATCCCTTCGCTTCGCCGGATTCTACCTAGCGTATTTCGTTGCCGGTCGCTCCTAGTGACCTTTTGCCTGGTCATAAAGTGGCCAACGCACCGGATTTACACCGAAACGAACCTCGGATGCACACGGCCGAATCGAGTTCAACAACATCCACCGAACCACATGCATAGCTCTTGCACAAGACTTCCAGACACACGCGCGCTGTTTTGCTGGCGACCGACGACGCTGCCCTAGCACATCTTCACTGCCCGATGCCGCGAACGCTTACGCCACCACGGACCACATCCGGGGAAAAACGGAAACCGTCCACGAACCCGGAACACGCGAAAAAACAACACACTCCGACCCCGTTTTTTTGCGCTGTTTTGCTGGCGACCGACGACGCTGCCCTAGCACATCTTCACTGCCCGATGCCGCGAACGCTTACGCCACCACGGACCACATCCGGGGAAAAACGGAAACCGTCCACGAACCCGGAACACGCGAAAAAACAACACACTCCGACCCCGTTTTTTTCCAATCGGACTTTTTTTTCCTTCCTCACTCCGACATCATTTGACAGCTGAGAGCTGCTGCTGCTGCTGCTGAGCGCAGCGGTGCGCTGGTGTGCGTGAGATCGCGTCGCTTCAGCCGGGTTGTGCTCGGTGGACATCCGCTTACTATTGAGTGTGACATTTCATGAAACAAAAATACATGAAATTAATTTTATATGAAAGACAAATAAATTTCGTACAATAATGCCAAATAATACAATATTTCAATAACTAGTTTTTTAGTTATAGGGCACCAAAAGTTGAAAAAACTCAGAAAGTGTGCGGTTTTTTTGTTTTATTTCAACTTTTCAACAACTTCAGCTTCTTATTCCATGGTAAATTATACTTTATTTTGAAGCATTTTTGGTCACGTCTAATTGGATCAACGGTTTGCTTCTTATTTATTTTCCTAAAAATATATTTGATGAACCGAAATTGCATGATATTTGAAATGACCGTTAGCGTCATATACATTGCATTAAATCTCTTTTCCAGATATGTGTTACAGAACCGTCGATATAATACGAATTACAAACAAACAAAAATATTTTTTGTCTTAAACACTGATGACTATTCAAAACATTCTACTTATTCAAGATTTAATACCGCACAAGCACACAAATAATTGAATAACTAATTGTTCACGTCGAGTTTATCAAGTCCAAAGTAAATTAAATTACTGGATTTGGGAACATGAAACCAACAAAAATCATTAAAAAACAATAAAAAAATACGGGAGCTGCAAAAGTAGAGGAAGTTCTTCTGAACTTGAATTCTGAAATATAGACTAACAGAGGTGTGCATCCTGGATCTTTAAGAAACACCGTATATGTAAAGATGGAAACTTTGCAAACCAAAGCTAAAGATTGCAGTTCATCACCTCAAAACTTACGTACTCGCTCAAAGCCTTTCAAGCACCTAATTACTCGAAAAGTTCAACGCATCTCGCTGTGGAAATTATATACTTTGTATCGGAACGCGTCCCGCATTCATGCCTATCACTAGCGATTTGAAGCGGGCCAATGTCAATTAAGCTGGGGCAACAAATCCACGCGCTCATTAAGGTCACGCCTCGTAAGCACCGCAATTGACATGTTTCGCGAACCAGAACATATGCAGCCGTAACAGAGCCAAAAACCAAACGAAACAATCCAAACAAAAACCCGGGTCCTACAAATGTGACTTTCATTTTCCAAAACCCAGCAACCCTCGCCCTCACTGATCATTTCATCCGATCCGCACGATCCTTCCCGCTCCCACCCCGAAGCGATCCCGGCCGGAGGTTTTCTGCACCCCGTCATTCCTGATGCTCCCAAATCGGCCGCGAGGATGCGTCCGGCGACCGGTGAGCGACGAAAACAACTTATGCAATTATGAATCCGCAACCGCTCCCGGCCGCGGTTAATGTTCGGGACGGGCGAACGTGAGCTCGACAGTGTAATTGTTTAATCGCCCGAAAATAAAAACCCCGTCACACATACTCCTCGCGTATTTCATACCTCGATCCGTTCTTTGACGGAGAAATTGCGTCCTGCGTGCTTCTGGCGTGCTGCTCCATCACTCGGAAGGCAATTTCGGGCTCTTTATCGAGCGCCAATCAGGCAGGCGTCTGCGAAGGGTTTGAGATCTGTGGGGGGCTTGGGGTGTATAAAAATCGAAAGGTTATTCACTTTTTACAGTTAGCCCGGGGTGGTCTTTGTGGCCGGCGTTGGGTTGTGGATGGTAGTCCGCGTACTTGCGCTGGTGTTGGGATGCCACAACATACCGATGACCTTGCGTTGCTGGTACGTGCGACCGTACGCTGGGCGCCGGAATCGACGCAATTATTTGACAATTTGTGAAATGCTCCGAATTTTATGAGCTGCCAGGCACGTGCGTGCGTGAATTTACGGAACGCAGAAAAAACTTTCCCTTCTCCGGAGTAGCCTGTCAGGAGCGATTTTCATGTAAGTGTAAAAAAGAAAAGGATTTTACAACGTTAAGTAGGTCTATAATTGTTTATGCACATGCTTTGCACAAATAAATTAAGTAAAATATCTAAGTTTGTGTTTTTTATGCTGTGTAATTTATAAACTTTAAAATATGGCACACGAAAAATATATCTTGGAGCAACACATTTATGGTTTTCATTTCAAGAAACCAAAACACAAATTAGTTGAGTAAATTAGGTACGATTTTTTATGAAACTTACATAACTTTTGTTATAATTGACTAGTTTGCTGTGTAACTTTGCCGGTTATATTATACAGATCGTGACATTCTTATTAAAAATCGTGCCGAAAAATCCTAAGCGTATTTTACAGATGCCTTCATTACACTTTTACCAAATATCCGTTGTCATTCCTTCTCTGGTTGACTCGGAAGATATAAACAATCCTTAAATAAGAATCCCTACCTAAAAGTATTGCTTCTTAGTTTTGAAACGAAGGGAAAGGATCTTGAGGGTTAGAGCTGGTAAAATGTTCCGAAACGCGTGCTCCTGGTTGATTAAATTGTTAAGCAATGGACAAATCGATCTCCGTCGTCTTTCTTTACGCTACCAAAAAAGTACAAAGAAAAAAATATTTTCATTCAACAAAGTAAATATGTTTTCTCAATGAAACATACATTCCCTACATGACAAAATAAAACTACATAAAAATCGGACCAGCAAAAATAAAAATCGGTTAAATGGCAATGATCCGTAGTTGCCTTCAAATAAATAAACGAAATAAACGTAATAGACGGGAGTGTTTAAAAAAGGCTTGTTTTGTTGTGAAAATGTTCTGAAAAATAGCTCAAATGCTTTTAAAAGAACAAACGAAATGAGAGAGAGAGTGAGAAGGAAGAGAGACCCGCTGGAAGCTGTATGGTGTGCTGATCTGTCGTATCACGACCGCATGCGCATGCCCTTCCGGCGCTTGTACACCATCCCGGGCCGGGTTCGTTGTCCAGATTGGGTTCGCCCAGAGGTCCCGGGGGCAGGACGCTGGATCACCGTTTCGCTGGTCCGAAGAACAATACACTCTGGGCACTTTCACCCAACAGCAACTACCGGAAAGCCGCAAATAGATTGATGCTCCCAAATCGGCCGCGAGGATGCGTCCGGCGACCGGTGAGCGACGAAAACAACTTATGCAATTATGAATCCGCAACCGCTCCCGGCCGCGGTTAATGTTCGGGACGGGAGAACGTGAGCTCGACAGTGTAATTGTTTAATCGCCCGAAAATAAAAACCCCGTCACACATACTCCTCGCGTATTTCATACCTCGATCCGTTCTTTGACGGAGAAATTGCGTCCTGCGTGCTTCTGGCGTGCTGCTCCATCACTCGGAAGGCAATTTCGGGCTCTTTATCGAGCGCCAATCAGGCAGGCGTCTGCGAAGGGTTTGAGATCTGTGGGGGGCTTGGGGTGTATAAAAATCGAAAGGTTATTCACTTTTTACAGTTAGCCCGGGGTGGTCTTTGTGGCCGGCGTTGGGTTGTGGATGGTAGTCCGCGTACTTGCGCTGGTGTTGGGATGCCACAACATACCGATGACCTTGCGTTGCTGGTACGTGCGACCGTACGCTGGGCGCCGGAATCGACGCAATTATTTGACAATTTGTGAAATGCTCCGAATTTTATGAGCTGCCAGGCACGTGCGTGCGTGAATTTACGGAACGCAGAAAAAACTTTCCCTTCTCCGGAGTAGCCTGTCAGGAGCGATTTTCATGTAAGTGTAAAAAAGAAAAGGATTTTACAACGTTAAGTAGGTCTATAATTGTTTATGCACATGCTTTGCACAAATAAATTAAGTAAAATATCTAAGTTTGTGTTTTTTATGCTGTGTAATTTATAAACTTTAAAATATGGCACACGAAAAATATATCTTGGAGCAACACATTTATGGTTTTCATTTCAAGAAACCAAAACACAAATTAGTTGAGTAAATTAGGTACGATTTTTTATGAAACTTACATAACTTTTGTTATAATTGACTAGTTTGCTGTGTAACTTTGCCGGTTATATTATACAGATCGTGACATTCTTATTAAAAATCGTGCCGAAAAATCCTAAGCGTATTTTACAGATGCCTTCATTACACTATTACCAAATATCCGTTGTCATTCCTTCTCTGGTTGACTCGGAAGATATAAACAATCCTTAAATAAGAATCCCTACCTAAAAGTATTGCTTCTTAGTTTTGAAACGAAGGGAAAGGATCTTGAGGGTTAGAGCTGGTAAAATGTTCCGAAACGCGTGCTCCTGGTTGATTAAATTGTTAAGCAATGGACAACGGGAGCAGAGCGTCCACCAAGTCCGTGGGAAAGCTCGCTTCTCGCTCGCACTCAAGATCAAGATCGTATCCGGGGTTCGTACTTAATGAAAGTCAGTTTAACGATGAAAAGCATGCACGCGAGATGCAAGGTAATAAAAAACCCGAGTTCTGGATGGGATGCAGCCGGAAAGCCAAAGTTGAAGTTTGCTGTTGGCATTCTCCGTCGAACATTCATGTCCATTCCACGGTCGCGGCACACCTGCAACACGGCGGAATTCGCCCGGATCTACGACTTTGGCACCGAAATTGAAAAGCTTTGCCAACAAGCTGGAAGAGAGAGAGAACAGAACCGTCGATATAATACGAATTACAAACAAACAAAAATATTTTTTGTCTTAAACACTGATGACTATTCAAAACATTCAACTTATTCAAGATTTAATGCCGCACAAGCACACAAATAATTGAATAACTAATTGTTCACGTCGAGTTTATCAAGTCCAAAGTAAATTAAATTACTGGATTTGGGAACATGAAACCAACAAAAATCATTAAAAAACAATAAAAAAATACGGGAGCTGCAAAAGTAGAGGAAGTTCTTCTGAACTTGAATTCTGAAATATAGACTAACAGAGGTGTGCATCCTGGATCTTTAAGAAACACCGTATATGTAAAGATGGAAACTTTGCAAACCAAAGCTAAAGATTGCAGTTCATCACCTCAAAACTTACGTACTCGCTCAAAGCCTTTCAAGCACCTAATTACTCGAAAAGTTCAACGCATCTCGCTGTGGAAATTATATACTTTGTATCGGAACGCGTCCCGCATTCATGCCTATCACTAGCGATTTGAAGCGGGCCAATGTCAATTAAGCTGGGGCAACAAATCCACGCGCTCATTAGGGTCACGCCTCGTAAGCACCGCAATTGACATGTTTCGCGAACCAGAACATATGCAGCCGTAACAGAGCCAAAAACCAAACGAAACAATCCAAACAAAAACCCGGGTCCTACAAATGTGACTTTCATTTTCCAAAACCCAGCAACCCTCGCCCTCACTGATCATTTCATCCGATCCGCACGATCCTTCCCGCTCCCACCCCGAAGCGATCCCGGCCGGAGGTTTTCTGCACCCCGTCATTCCTGGATGATCAAGATCAACAAACTGCGAACGACATCCGCTTCACCCGAACGGGGCGACCCGAACCGACCGACGTGACTTAATGGCCGGTCATTACCGCGTGTAATTTCTAGCCGGTTGTAGGTTATGATTTCGCAACCTTTCGCATCCCGACCCGGGTCCGTGTGGCCGGATCAAAAAATCCACCTGTTTCCTGTGTTTGGGTGCGCGCGCGCGCGCCTTTGTGCTTCGAAACTCTGCTCCCCAGGACTCTCGCTTTTGCTTTCGGTTAGAATATTTTAATTTCCCTCTCCAAGGCAAACAAAAGCGCCGCTGCGTCGATAAGGGCGACCATTTGAAATTGGACGCTACAATGAGCGCCCCTTCGGGAGCAGAGCGTCCACCAAGTCCGTGGGAAAGCTCGCTTCTCGCTCGCACTCAAGATCAAGATCGTATCCGGGGTTCGTACTTAATGAAAGTCAGTTTAACGATGAAAAGCATGCACGCGAGATGCAAGGTAATAAAAAACCCGAGTTCTGGATGGGATGCAACCGGAAAGCCAAAGTTGAAGTTTGCTGTTGGCATTCTCCGTCGAACATTCATGTCCATTCCACGGTCGCGGCACACCTGCAACACGGCGGAATTCGCCCGGATCTACGACTTTGGCACCGAAATTGAAAAGCTTTGCCAACAAGCTGGAAGAGAGAGAGAGTGAGAAGGAAGAGAGACCCGCTGGAAGCTGTATGGTGTGCTGATCTGTCGTATCACGACCGCATGCGCATGCCCTTCCGGCGCTTGTACACCATCCCGGGCCGGGTTCGTTGTCCAGATTGGGTTCGCCCAGAGGTCCCGGGGGCAGGACGCTGGATCACCGTTTCGCTGGTCCGAAGAACAATACACTCTGGGCACTTTCACCCAACAGCAACTACCGGAAAGCCGCAAATAGATTGATGCTCCCAAATCGGCCGCGAGGATGCGTCCGGCGACCGGTGAGCGACGAAAACAACTTATGCAATTATGAATCCGCAACCGCTCCCGGCCGCGGTTAATGTTCGGGACGGGCGAACGTGAGCTCGACAGTGTAATTGTTTAATCGCCCGAAAATAAAAACCCCGTCACACATACTCCTCGCGTATTTCATACCTCGATCCGTTCTTTGACGGAGAAATTGCGTCCTGCGTGCTTCTGGCGTGCTGCTCCATCACTCGGAAGGCAATTTCGGGCTCTTTATCGAGCGCCAATCAGGCAGGCGTCTGCGAAGGGTTTGAGATTTTATTACACGCACATTAAATCTAACAAACGCGTCCCGCTCCAAGAAAGCAAAAGTGCAATTTAAATATTCCCTCTCCGAAACGAAACGGAAACGAAAAAAAAAGTAACAAAAACTAATGGGAATCTAATCGCATCACCACCATCACCAGCACCCAGTAGGTAAGCGATCGTTCGGGGGTTTCCGCCACAAATTGCAACGCTCGGCCCAGCACAACGCACGCCACAAATCGCACCGGAGCGGCCCGATCGTCGCATCGCCATTGTCCAACGCGCGTCCAGATATTAATCAAATATTTGCGCGCTTCTAACCGCGAAGCGGGCACTTCCCGCAAACGGGGTGACAGCGCGGCTGGTAGCGAAGATAAAAAGCGCAACCCGTGAATGGCAAAAAAAACCGCTCAAAAATCGTGCGACCGTGTGAGCGAGTCACAGCGAGCACATAAAAATGAACGATCGAGCATAGGAGAGGAGATGCCTCCCCGGGATCAAAACGCAAGCAAGCAAAGCGAACAGAGAGAGAGAAAAAAATGCAATCATCGAACCTGAAGCTGAAGGATCAAATCGTCCTCGTCCTTATATAATTTTTGCACTCATTCTAACGCTTTTTTCCCCTTTGCGCTTTCTATAGCTTTTCAGGTGTCTCACGTTCGCCACGGGAGACGCTGCACGTCCAATTATGCATCTACATAACTTTTCATTATTCTTTGCCGGGTTTGCTGCACCGTGCGCCTTTTTTGCGCCTGCCAAATTCCACGATGATGTGGCGATCTGGTGACTCTTTCCTGCACTGCGAAAATCAAATTTAAACAGAATGCAGTCCCAGAGAAAAAAGAACAGCGCCACATGCGCCTCAGCCTGGACAAAGAAAAAAAAACGGCACCGACCGATCGCCCATTAGCATTCACGCGCGTTCCGGCGCGCGAGTGCGAACGCCGGAGTGTCCCGGGCGACAGCGGCAGGCAGCAAAAGCGACACGTTTTGTATCACTTCGGCCGGTCGGACGGTGCTCTGATCTCTGATTGTAGATCGCGATCTCCTCTCGGCGACGACGACGACGACGGTACAGCGGTCGAGCGGAGCAAACCCCCCGGGGACGACAAATGTTTGATCATCGCGTCGGACGGGACGGGCCTTAATGTTGCTGGTTTCCCTTTAGCATACCCTTTTTTATACGTAATTTCGGTGCAACTGCATGTTGCCGCGGGTCTCCAGCGGCCAGCCGTTTGCATGCTTCCTTTTATTTATATTGCCCATCCTTGCACCGTCCCTCTGCACCCAGTCACCCTACGCCTTGTATTTGCACAACAGATTTTGTCATCATTGTCGGTGGATGGCGCGATATTTCATGCCCCGATTCCACCGATGGCTCCCGGGAAGGCAGCGCAAACCAAAAAAAAACGCACTTACACATACACCAACGAAAATCGCGGCGCAAGTGTTCTGTCACATTCTGGCACCGTCTGGCAGCGCCTTCTTGGATGATTTGTCTACTGCCCACCACGCCACACCGGTCCCAGCAGCCCGCCGGCACATTGTGTGCACATGTAGCGATGTTTGTTTGTTTTATGTACGCGCGTGTGTGTGTGTGTGTTTTTTTTTTCAACATCATTTTTGGCGTTTTTATCTGCCTCCCTTTGCATATATCAAACGGCCACGCTACCACCGCTTCTTATTAATGTCCTTCGGCCTTGACAGCGTCTTCGTTGACACGGGAAGCGCGAGAAGCAAATTGGCGTTTGGCATGACACCCAGTGGAGACGACACCGATTCGAGTGACGAAAGCAGGGTGAAGAAGCCGCGCCTGTTAGACATTTTTTGCCCGTTGCACGTTCGCTCGCTCGGAGCATGTTTACTTTTGTTGAAAGTGATCAGGGAGATGCAACCACCGCAAGGCCAAAACTAATGGTTAGTTGATAGGCCCCGCTGCATGGATGGGTGTGCGAACCCGTGGATCATAGGATGGAGCCCTGGAGCCCCTGGAGGCCGTGGATGGATTTATGTCGGGCGAGTCCGGGTTGCGTGGAACTTAACAAATCGCTCCGGGGTGACCATTTTTCGTTTGTTTGTTTAAGGCGGGCTCTGGTGCTGATGATCATTTGAATAAACATGTTACTGAGCCGTGGCCCGACCGGGCACGGGAAAGTATAATGTTTTAAAATTAGGTTTGGGTTTGGGTTGGCGTGTAATGCTAATGACGAGCAGGTGCGGGAAACTTATTTTGTGCGGAACTTAAAAAGTGATTAGTTTTGTATTTATTGTGATGCTCCAATTCTTGCCATTGCGTATTAGTCAATTTCCTGATCGCTCCAGCGTCTTAGCATTCAACTCTGATAAAATTGTATTTCTGGTGGTTTAGTGCAGATTGAAGTTCATTCCTTTGAAATCATCCGAAACAATCTTCGCTAATCAAATGCATACTAAAACCTGAAGAAACTTTATCATTCAGCCTACGTCTACGTACGTATGCAGTAAGGACAAACATGGACCATTCACGTCTAGAACATGGGCAAAATCTATTCAAATATATGAGTGAAAACTTCGCTCAATCGTATCAATATTCGTCGGAAAACCTTGCTTGCGATGTTTTACATTA
>KZ067920.1:173734-187336 GCA_002091845.1 Anopheles cracens
CTTACTCTTGTCTTAAGTTGTCGTCTGCTATTTGAGTATCCCACGTTAAAAATAGTTAGTTTGTAGTCTTACTTGTAGCTAGTCTTTTCTTTAGTTTAGTTTTCCTTTAGTAAGAACATTTTACTAAAAGAACTGTTTGGAAGAATTTAGGTCCTTGTAGGAATAAAAAATGAATATTATGATATTTTTGACAATTTTAGAAAGTGTTGAATCACAACTTGGGTTCAGATTGGGTGTTAAAAGTACAAATTTATGTTTTTTTCAACGGAGTTCGTGGTCTGTATTAGAGTTGTACCAAGCACACAAACCATAGCAACCGCTAGGTAGTAAACTGCAACCTAGATGTAGTGGCGCCATCTGTTGGCAGATCCCAACAAAAATGTATTTTTCGTTTTTTGTCATTTTATGTGATTTTTACGATATTTAAATCTCAATCCAGGTTCGGATCATACCAAGTATATGAAAAAAATTGTCAACTCTCATAAAGGCTATTCATACAAAAAGATGTTTGAATCTTTAGATTATGAGCACTCCGAAAAATTATCAAATATTCAACGACAATTGGATTTAACCGTTATTAATTGAATTGGTTTAAAACACAAATATATTTCAAATATTTTTTTCTTATTTCAGTTATACTTTCACTTTCTGCTTTCAAGACTTTCTGTATTGTAGTTTATTGATATTCTTCTCAAATATTTTTTTCTTTTTATACATGTTTTTATTAGAATTCGAGTAAACAATATGCAAAAGAATACCTGTCTGATCGGTACATTACTTCGAAACAAAAGGTCAATATGTGCCCAAAATAGAAATTTTACTCTTTTATGGACTAAGACGAATCTAGCGATGTTTAATGACCACGGGTTTTATGTGTATGATACGTTTTTTTTCAAAGCCATTCCTGAATGAATGCCGTTGAAAGGGTATCTTTCCTATTTCCTTTCATTCCTCACCAAATTTAAGTTATTAAAAATACAGCTTTTTTCTTCAAACGCCATCAGTATGCTAATATCACTACTGATCTATAATCTTTGACAATTGTTATTGGGTTTTCTTATCTGTTTTCATGTTTCTTCTTTTATATGTAATATTGAATTATCATTTTCTATCTGTTATTCGTTGTTTTTAGTTTCATTGCAACAAGCTAAAAAGAAAAATTAAAACTTCAATAGTGTATAACAAAAAAAATATAAAATGAAAAGAAAACAAACAATTTCCGAAGGTTTCATATTTATCATACACGTTCCTTAATTGTTTCCATTTGTCTTGCTAAACAAACCGATTCCACGTTAACCAAACAACTCCACCTCATCAGCAGCCACAAGAATGCACCAGAAACGATCTAGCTTATTTCGGATCGCGTGTCAATTTATCATTTTGCTGCATGCTGCCTTTTTAATTTCAAATCTCAAGCCCAGTTATGAAGTGAACCGAAAAACAACCAACCTTCAAACCCCTCAAGTCTGGCCGACTCATTTTGCCTGGTCGCTGATTACGGTTTGCGTTGCTATTTCTAAATTAAACAAACGTAGCCAAGCAAGCGGGCGCCCGGACCAAGAGCTGTTTGCTTTCAGGTATCTTCACTCCTTACCACTCTCTCTCACGCGCACACACACGTATTTTGCAAGAGTTTCCTTCCAAGATCTCTCTCTCTCTCTCTTTCTCTCTCCCCCGCCGTGTTTACACAAGCGAGTGCCAGGATCATAAATTAGATCGGTAAATAAAAAAGGCTGTTAAAGCTGCATCCTGGCAAACTGGCGGCATCGGGCTGGCTCCACTGCGCTCTGCTGCCTGCCGCGCTTCTTTCCTCGGCTTCCTAATTTCTCGGGCCAGATAGCATCGAGCGCACTGTCCATTTCGCAGCTAATCGCACCTCCTGCTTCCTGTCGGTGCGGACACGGGCAGCCCGAAAGGAAGTCCGGCACCGGCGCAAAGGTCTGCCGGCCGGACGCCGCAGCCTGTGATTTAGGAGGTACGAAACGTTTGTTTATTTTCTCAGCTATTGATTAATGACTTTGAAGAGTTTTTGTACAAACACACCGTAAAGATCCGCCGCCGCACTTGAGGGCCGCCGTTGCATTTCTGCATGCATCCGGATCAGCTGGACCGGTCGGCGGGCTGGCCGGTACCAAATAAATCTCGATCGTGCATCATACATAAACAGCCGTTTCGAGAGGTCTCGATGGGTTTTGATGGTTTTCGGCGGCGTGGTGTACGAAAAAACCCAACGCTACAACTAAATGTATGGCGGTGATTAAGTGGAAAATGTGTTTTGATGAGTTAACGGAAAGGGATTTATGGAAGTTCGAGTACTAGAGCCGTAGAAAATGCTTTTTTAAACTTTACATTTGCTTCAAGCGAACACCTGTATGTATTTTATGTCGTATTCTCAAAAGTAATTCAACCATTCAACTATATATTTAACCAATTAGAAGTTTACTAGAAAATTTCAATTATATACTCTACATTGTTGATAGTGAGAAGATTATTATTTTAAAAGAATCGACTCAATCATCATTTAAAAGCACGTCTGGATTCAAAAAATATTCGACGATCTTCTGGTACATGCTTCAATCTACAAGTTTAAGTACAACTATTGCTAACAACTTTTCTTAAAAAAGTATAAATCTAACTTAGAACCTAGGACTACTGACCACATGAGTCCTGATTCGTTAACATCCGTAGTCACAGTTTTTACATGAAAACATAGTTTTCAATATAAGTAACATTTCGAATCATATGTTTAAACTCTTTGTATGTGTAAGGCTTATCTCCTTCTATCTTTTATAGAAAAAAAAATCTAAATAATGTCTATTATAATGTTTCAAATTTTCAAACATTTTCAACATAATATTTAGGCGTCCTCTTAAGACTATGATGGCAAAAAACCAGCCATATTCATCAATTAGTAGTTAGCAATTTCTGACAAAAAAAAATCATAAAGGCCAATAAATTGGAGAAATTCGATCTAAACTTGCAACCCAATACAAGCAATACGCGAAACAATGTAGCTCGCATATCATACCACTGTTTGTTTCAAGTTTAGAAAACGAGATTATATATTTTTGACAATATGTAAAACATTATTCCGTTGCAATGCTTTTTGTTCGTCCCATTTGTCTCTAATATTTGGTCGTCTAATATTTGGTTTATTACACTATTATTGATGAAATTCAAGCCTGCGTTTAAGTTTTTGTACAAACTTAAAAAGCTCTTAAGTGAGACCAATATGTTTGGTTAAGTCGTTGATGGTTCCAAAATCTGGCATGTTGCATAAAGAAGTGAGTTTTGAACAGTTGTTCAACAGGTCTCAGCAACTTCATATCCCTTCAGAATTTCACGAAGAAACAATTTCGCTATCTTATCTAAACCAATTATCAAATCTCACCTGCGATTGCACCTCCGGGAATGCAATCTTCCCGCTGCCCGTGTCCCACTCTTTCAAGCTGTCAGCAGACAACAGAGTGCGCCTAATCAACATCAGCCAGACAGGCCTGCAAAAACAAACCTGCCAACATTCATTCATCTTTTCCGACGCCTCCCAGACAGTGGTACCAACCTGTAACGCCTCACCTGCTCCCATCCGAGCCACGGGAACGCGCGCGCGCCAATGATGTTGTTTCTAATGCTGACGATGCATGTCAGCGGTTGTTGTTTTAATAACCTTCGCCAACCATCATCACGGAGCACATGTTTGCAGTTCTGTGCGTTTCGGCGAGAAGCCGAATCATCCAACCGGCAAACAGGCCACATCGATTATTTAAACCAACGCTCCGGAGCGTATTGCCAAAAGGTTAAAAGTCCCACTTACGTACGGGAAGGTGTTGTTGGGATGGGAAACACTGTTTTTTTTTCGTTCTGTGCCTGTTTGCTTTGGCATCGCTGCGTTTAAATGCACTCCGGAACGGAATTGGAGAGGCTCTAATTAAAATTCATCGATCGATCCACTCCCGAGCCCGAGCTCCAAACACATAATCTAACAAATTATCCACCACGGATCGGTGGCCGTAGCCGGGCCCGTGGCGTGGCCGGCAAGAGCCAAGTGAGAAAAATCGATAACAATTACATCGAATTGGGTTGCGGAATGTTTGTGCGGACGCTCGCGCAAAATCTTCCACGCGAAGGCTGTCCAGTGATTTACATGCGGTCGTAAGATTTTATTGCCCACCAAACGCCTTTTCGGCGAAGGCTCTCGGGTGATACGGGATTGATGCTAGGATTTGTTACGGTGCACCTGCCGGGCTGCACCGTTTCCCGGTCACACCGGGACCAAGCGTGGCGGCGTTAGGTGTTTGGGGAGTATGCAGTAAAATTTATCCGTCACCGAATGGCCGTGAAGCGCAATGGGACGAGCAGTGCGAAAAACAAACCCCGACACGTTCGAGAATGCGACTTTTGCGTTGCTTTTACGAGCGTTTCAATCTTAAATGATGCGCTCGTATCGTCTAACAGATATTGACCGGTTATTTATGCCCGGACGGCCATCCTCCGAGCGTCGTTAATGAGAATTTTGGCCACCAGATGCGGTACTATGATTACGAAAATGACAAGCCTCAAGGTGCACGGCTCAAACCAACCCAACAGCGGCCGGGTACGGGTCGGAGGGATATTAAATTATGTTGTAGCCCGGCCGGATGCGTGGCCTGCCTTGGAACCCTTGGAGAAACCCTTCCGAACCTCACCGAACGTGCGAAGATTCTCACTTTTGCTTTTTAATCAAATTACTGGATTCGGACGGGTTTGGCTGGGGGTTTTTTTTACGGCTTCCAGCAATCCACGCTGGAATACTAAAAGACGGGGATGGCGAGACGTCCGTTGCCGTTCGTGCGCCGTTCGAAGTTTCGCTTTGGCACGTCATATAGTTAGCGAGGTGGTACTATCGCCAGCGGACACACTGGCCGTATCTTCCATGTGGCCGTCTATGGAGCCGCCTGGATTCCGAGCGGATTTCAAATAAACACGTAATAAGCAACAATTTTTACACTTCACCATGCTGCGCCAGGACGGTTGGGTTGAGTGTGTGTGCGGTTGGTCGAACGGTGTTTGTAATTTTGAAATCTTACTTGGAAATTTTTAAGGTGGCTTGAAAAGTATCTTACTGAATAATCCCGATCGTATGTGGTTTATCTCATGCCGTTTGAACATAGATTCATTTTTGATTGAAGTCCGTTATAGAGAACAACTCAGTTCATTACATGACGAACGTGATTCGTTAGGTATCAAACAAAGTAAATATCCAACATAAAATAATAAACCAAACTGTAATAAAAAGTCACATATGTTGTGTTTTCAAGAAAATTCAGTAAAAATACTAAAAAGTGGACAAAATTTAAATTCATGTTGCATTATTGTTACTTATTACGTTTTTAGCCAGCATTTTATCACACATCGTTGAATTATAAGGGCAAAAAGTAAGTTTGGTTGTTAGTTCAATGAATCCTACGAAACCAAAGTGACAAAGGGTTTTATATAAGTGTTTTCCTATCATAGGCATCTTTCCTCGAGAAAGCAGTCACGATATATTATCCGAGCAATCACGATTATGATTGATACAATATTGTCAAATTCGAGAGTATTGTAAAATCGACTTGGTTATTGATGACTTGATTTTATTTGGATTTTATTTAGTTTTATTTGGTTATTTGGAATATATTGTAACCAATACTTTTGAATAAATGGAATGGAAAACTGACTTGTAAAATTTGTTTCGGTTGAAACAGAATAGCTAATGAAACAATAATAAAAATCATAAGCAATGATTAAATGAAATGATTAAATGGAGAGAAATCAGTTGATTGCAGTTGATTCAGTTGATTCAGTTGATCAGTTGATTGATCAGTTGATTGCAATGACCTACACCATTTTTCGTCTATGCTCAAACAGTTACATGAATTCGTTTCATCCAATCTTGAAATCCTTCCACTATCCATCCTTCCATCCTTCCAGTGTCATATTGAATACTTTTAAAGACAGAATTGTGTCGACTTGTTCGAGGTCGAACTTTGAACCACACATACTAACTTTTTTAAGAATGGGTGGAACGATTTCAAGATTGGGTGAAACGAGTTCATGTAACTCTGGCAACTGTTCAAGAATGGATGAAAAATTATGTATTATTTTTTTATATTCACCTTCATATAACTGCGAAAAATAGTCTCACAAAACATAAATGCTGTCCATTGTAAGCATTGTAAGCTTCATTCATACAATACACTCTTAAAAATCGAAACCTGCACTATAAATAACTTTTCCATGGTGTTTCCACGGTGATTTTTTAGGATCTATTCGTTTCACCCTCAATCAAAAGAAACACCGATGCTCCTGTCCGTGTATAAACGTATCTACGTCCGCTAGCCATCCATCACAGGACGTGGCGTGCGAAAGCAAACACCTCATCAAAGCCTGGTCGCACCTTGCGCACAGTGCGCACGCACACACACACGCGCGCGCTCGCACCTTAAACCCAATAATTTTGATAATGATTTGAATAAACAATCATACACCCGATGATGCTCGGATAGACCAGTCTTCCTTGTTTGTTCTTCCTGATGCCATCCCCGGGTTCGACCGAAAAGGCACGCCCGACAGGGTGATGGATCTCGCCGGCGAGGCAGCCCGCTTATTCCGCGCGCTCCGACGTGAGAAAAGGCATTTGATTTTTACTCCACCGAAAAATACCCTCCCGGCTAATGACGGGGTGTTGCTGCGAAAGATTCATTCCCTAAACAGCATGTGCATCTGCTCATCACACACGGCAGGACACACGGGGGCATCCTTCTGGTGCCGGTGGCCAGGGCAAAAAGTAAGTTTGGTTGTTAGTTCAATGAATCCTACGAAACCAAAGTGACAAAGGGTTTTATATAAGTGTTTTCCTATCATAGGCATCTTTCCTCGAGAAAGCAGTCACGATATATTATCCGAGCAATCACGATTATGATTGATACAATATTGTCAAATTCGAGAGTATTGTAAAATCGACTTGGTTATTGATGACTTGATTTTATTTGGATTTTATTTAATTGATACAATATTGTCAAATTCGAGAGTATTGTAAAATCGACTTGGTTATTGATGACTTGATTTTATTTGGATTTTATTTGGTTTTATTTGGTTATTTGGAATATATTGTAACCAATACTTTTGAATAAATAGAATGGAAAACTGACTTGTAAAATTTGTTTAGGTTGAAACAGAATAGCTAATGAAACAATAATAAAAATCATAAGCAATGATTAAATGAAATGATTAAATGGAGAGAAATCAGTTGATTGCAGTTGATTCAGTTGATTCAGTTGATCAGTTGATTGATCAGTTGATTGCAATGACCTACACCATTTTTCGTCTATGCTTTAACAGTTACATGAATTCGTTTCATCCAATCTTGAAATCCTTTCATTATCCATCCTTCCATCCCTCCATTGTCAGATCGAATACTTTTAATGACGGAATTGTATCGACTTGTTCGAGGTAGAACTTTGAAAAAACACATACTAACTTTTTTAAGAATGGGTGGAACGATTTCAAGATACCCAATAAATGCTGCCATAAAGCATTGTAAGCCTCATTCATATGATACACTCTTAAAAATCGCGAACTATAAAGAATTTTTCCATGGTGTTAAACGCTTGAAACATGAATCGATCGAAATTTACACGACCGAATTTTTTATCTTGAGATCTATTCGTTTCACCCTCAATCAAAAGAAACACCGATGCTCCTGTCCGTGTATAAACGTATCTACGTCCGCTAGCCATCCATCACAGGACGTGGCGTGCGAAAGCAAACACCTCATCAAAGCCTAGTCGCACCTTGCGCACAGTGCGCGCGCACACACACACGCGCGCGCTCGCACCTTAAACCCAATAATTTTGATAATGATTTGAATAAACAATCATACACCCGATGATGCTCGGATAGACCAGTCTTCCTTGTTTGTTCTTCCTGATGCCATCCCCGGGTTCGACCGAAAAGGCACGCCCGACAGGGTGATGGATCTCGCCGGCGAGGCAGCCCGCTTATTCCGCGCGCTCCGACGTGAGAAAAGGCATTTGATTTTTACTCCACCGAAAAACACCCTCCCGGCTAATGACGGGGTGTTGCTGCGAAGGATTCATTCCCTAAACAGCATGTGCATCTGCTCATCACACACGGCAGGACACACGGGGGCATCCTTCTGGTGCCGGTGGCCATGGCGTGAAGTGCTAATCGGCAGGCTCAACACAAATCCTCACGCACGGGGTTCGCCACTGCAAGCATACCGGCAGCTCATTACACATGATTTGAATTTGGAGCCTTTTTGGCCGGTCGGGCGGATAGATTCAAAGAAACGTCAGCCAGCAAGCCGTGCGCAGTGTATTTAACAAGCAGTTATGTATGTGTGGCTGGCGGCCGCGTGCGTGCAAGTAACGCATAAGCCTTCGGGATGCACCTAAACAAACCGACCAAGACGCGAAGGGTTGTATTAGCCATCGAAGTATTAAGCAGTGGTGTTTGAATGAAGTCCCTATTTGAGTGGAAATTTTCAAACACCCGACGACGGCACTGGTCATTATACCTCGTTCAAAGGAATTATTTGAATGGTAGGTGATAAAACTTGATAAGGCAATAGTAATGTACGATGTTTTGCATCGGAACTTTGATTGGTAGCAGTTATTTCGGGAGATAAACATTCTTCCCGAGACAAATTTAAAATTTCTTCAAAAATTCTGTAATTTTGGAAAGTCACGTGTGAATCAGACTTTGTATTGATAATGGCTGGAACTTATTTTGATTGTGTATTATTCGAGTTATGTGTTTTCATCTTTCTGTTAGTGTAATATTTCGAAATACACGGCTAAATCTGACCCTCTTCCGAACGATGCGAGAAAATCTTCCAACGTAAAATGTTCTGTTCTATCATATCTCCAAAAACATAAGTACCATACAACCATTTTTTTAAATAGGAACTGTAGGTATAGATAGATTTTGTGGGATAGAATAAAAGGCTCAGAAACCAATTTCAAATTAGCTATATTAAGATGGTTTTTTTATGTTTATCAAATATATACTATTGGATACTCTAAAAAACTACAAATCATGGTGATAGAGCATGTTTTTAAAATGATAAAAGAATTGAAATGTTTAAAATACGAAAGGAGCTCAACACTTGACATAGGAACAAATTAAATCTCTAAATTGCACCATGATCAGTTCTCCAGTGTCTGAAAATTTTGGCAGAGCTTTGAAAATAAAAATAATCGAAAAATCTAATCTAGAATTAGGTGGCTTAGGGGCAAAAATTGAGGAGTTATGGATTACCTGTAGACAAAAATTGGTGCCAACGATTTAAAACCTGAAAACTTATGTACTCACGGCAGGTTGATTCATCAATGTTGTCTTCAGAACACATAAGGCACTGGGTCATTCATGGGCGTGTCAAAATCGAGACAAATTTGTATAAATTAAGTAATTGTAAAATTTCAACAAAAAAAAAAGTTAAATCTTGTCGTTTGCTCAAAACTCAAAACAAAACGATAAAAGTTGTTTTGAAAGTGTTTGTTTAGTAGTGTATACAGTCAGAAACTCAATCAATCTTCGATAAATCATGAAATCAAGGAATGCCCGCTTCTATCAATTTTTGGTATGGTAATTAAAGGTATACCTCTTAAAACATTAACAAAAACAATAACCTCTATGCCATAACGCTTATTCCAGAAGTATTATACCAATGTCGTAACGTTAAAAAATAATGATTTTCTTGTTGTTTACTTTCTTTTAGTACTTGTTGTTCTTTTCTTTCTTGTCGTTTGTTCTCTTGTCGGTACATCTTTTTTTAATGTGTTTGTGCATATTTGCTCAAGGCCACCGGTAAAGCGTTTTGCACAAATACCGATTTGGATAGCTTTTTGTATGCTCCCAACAGCCTATAAATTTGACGACTCCAAACTCAATGTAAAGACGTCACGTTTGTGTTTGGTGTTGTTTCGGTTTTATAAAATTTTAAATAGCATGTTTTTACCCAAAACATTTCAACATTTCAATCAGTGTAGTAGTCCATTATGTCAATCGGTACAACAATTGAATTGAAAATTTAAAAACAAATTAAACAAGAAACCAAACAACAATAAAAACAAACAGGCTTATTATGTTATGATCTATAGCAGACCTGAAGAAATACTCAAAGAATGAAACCATTTTAGCACAAATATATTGCGCTGCGAAAGAAGCAAACCTACAAAAAACCAGTTGCACCCATCACAAGAAAACGATCAGCTCACTCATTGAAACAAACGATCACGATCGCGATTAAGTTTGTTTGCTTAAGGCTGTGGCACACCATCTGCCGTGCCAGTGCCACCGTTTCGTGTACAAAAATGTGCAGCAGCACGCACATTCGCACAAATAATGACTTTAAGGGGAAAAAAGCAAAACCCGCATCATCTGGCACCAGCCGCGATCGTGCGCCGCGGATATGTTTATTTAGATCATCACTCAAAATGGCTCCGGTGCGTTCGCTAACGATAACTCGAGCATATTGCGATGAAACGAGCGGCATTGGCAGGAACGATAACGACGGAACTGCAAACAAGACATCACGTCGCACCGCGCAAGTAGTGTCCGTCTAAGGGCGTCCCGTTTCATATTCTAACATTCGAATTTCCAGCCATGGCCGCAAGTGGATGCAGTTTAATTTTTTTAAGCTACGATCATTAATCATCGCAAAACCGTGCCAAGACACTTGGCGAAACGCGCTGTAACGGAGGTGTTCCTCTAACGAGCTAACTGGCACGCCGTTAAATTATTCACCGAACCACACCAAGTGTGCCCGTGTGCGGAGCACAAATATTTATCCAAGCGTCAATCATGCTCGAATTTGCTTATCAAGTTGCGTGTGCGAGTGCGCTCGTTCTGCGCAACGTCATGTAATCGTTACCGAACGTGCACTCGGAGATTCTCATTATACGCAAAATGTAGAGCGGAGAAAACCCACAAAAAAAAACACAAATGACGCGTTCTCGACTTCACGCGGCCTTCCTCGCCAAGATCCTGGCGCCGCTCCACATCCTGCGGACGGAAAATTAACAACACCGAAAAAGGCCCAACCTGGCTCTTGCTTCGGGGTATATCGTCAGGGTGCCTTTTGGAACAACTTTCTAACAACGGCCCTGCTGCCTGTTCAAATATTTATTTGTCGCGCCCGAGAGCATTCAGCTGTGAGGCCTCATCCCATCGGCGCCGAACGATCGCCGCCATATCGGAAGGATCGCACAACACCGCAACAAACGCAATTCACACATCATTATGCTGCCAGGGCCGGGGTAGTCTTCTCGCTCCTCGCTGCAAGGTGTTAACGTGATTTGTATATTTTGTGCACGGAATGGCGTATAATTTTTACGATCTGCTTGCGCCAACAGCAACCACACAGACGGACGGACACGAAACTGGACGAAACTCACCTGGATGCTACCCGTCGCCCATCAATACGTAACGACAAATTGGATCGGTTTCGGAGGGGCTATTAAAAAACTAAACTCCCGAACCTGATCACGGGGCGGTTGGGCTCAGTTATGATATAAAATAAGCAACAAATCGGCCGTATGTTCGTCCCGGAATGCATGGTTCTGTTGCCGCAGTGTGGGAAACCATGCGTTACAGACAGGCAATGAATTCCTGCAGAATGGCCTATCGTTTGGTGGTATTAATTAGGTGGTTGTAAGTAGCTTATACATTTTTTTTGTTCTAATACAAACCCTTTCGTTAACCATTTAATAAAATTGTGTATTTAACATATTAACTATCATTTTCATATCACAAGATCTTTTAGTATCTTTTTTTATATTTTTTTCAAAATAATGGTTTTTATCATCATGAACAATCGGAACCGGTGTTGGTATGCTATAAAGCGCTTATTTGTGGTAAATATTTCGTTAATTTCACAACAATCAAGCACTTTGCAAATATATCTTCAGATCTTCAGAGAATTAGGCAGAACTCTATGAAGCGTCGGACAAACACGACACTGTCGTGTGAATTATCCAAATTTCACTAATGTAAACGTACGAACACACAAATAGCCGCCAATAGCCGCTTCACGGAGGAGGCATCATGCGGATGCACCCAGTGAAGCTGACATGCGGTCAGCACTTAGGTGTGAAACGAATATAATTTTGGTATTTGTATTTATGCCGGTGGTCACCCCCAACGGAAGGCCGCCGGTAAGTTGAATAAACTTTGTATTATTTAAAAAAAAGCCGCTTCATGACAATTAACAGGATGATACCGAAAGGTGTAAACAGCTTCAAGATGGGCATCAGGCATGCCAGGCAAAGCCAAACTGTCTCGTTCGATGTCTTGTTTGTCTGGCATGTCTGACATGCCGTCTGATGGAGCACATGATGATTACTTGGTTACTTGGATTTGATCCGTGTTTGTTGATTACTTTGATTACTTGGATTTGTTCTGTGTTTGGATGGAGAGTCCTTACAAGTTGCAAACATTGTTCCTTTCTACTGCGGCCGGTCCACCGAGGTTTAGCCCGGACGTACCCGGAAACCATAATTAATGGACAGGATAAGCTCCGGTAGGGCAAGACACTTTCACACAATCACCCCGCAGGCCACGCTTCATGGTTCGTTTGCTTAGAGTAATGCTCGTGGGAGATTTCGGTACATCGGAAAGCGACAGGAAGAGTAGATCACCAACAGAGCGCGATAAGTGAAATTTGACCAGTGTCCTTTCCGTCCGTTTGGCATCCTCGGAGCCCATTCATAATCGTCGCATGTCCATTTTTCTGCAAACGCGGTGTCCATTGACCAGCGCACGCAATGCGGACAGGATCACGAACCGTACAGGAAACGATCATAAAGCGATTATTGTTGGCTGCTTTCGTCGCAGTGAATCGATCTCGGGTTGACCAGGAGTCCGGAGACAAACGGGCGGCACATCGGAAGCATCGTTTGTGTTTTCTTCCGTGCAGGCGATTTGTTCACCCCGCAAAGCATCCGTTCACAATGGAAAGGATCAATGGGAACGAGGAAATAACATGCTGCAGTGAAGTGTGACCAATAAGGGTCAAATGTGATGGGTTTCGGTAATGCTTAGAATTTCTTCACAATAGTACAATTGTGAAAGATAAGGTGTCAACCACTATCTGGATGCGGTTCGTAGGAAGCACGATATGCCAGCGACTCTGTGTAGATTTTTCGAGTTCTCATATAGATCCTACATAGATTCAGGTGAAATGTAGGTTAAAAAATCCTTCAATGTATGTCGCACATTTAACTAGCACTCATTAGTGTAATGTTGATTAATTAATTTTTCATTGATTGATTTTGCATCTCAGTCTGCAGCTACTGAGATCTTAAGTTTCTGATATAACGGAGATCTAAGCATTCTGTATCCATACTTCTTCTCCTCTGGTCAGCTTCTGTGTCCATAAGAAAGGTTTAAAAGGACGTATCATTCAACTGACATAACCAGGTCATTCCAAGTCTTCCAAGACCAGGAGTCTTCCAAGCCTTCTGACGCGCAAGAAGCGCATAGTTCAAGACCAATATTACTGCCTACCACTAACAAAATTATGTCTGCCGTCTGCTCGACTCGTTGATACTGCTACTGGTA
>KZ067921.1:24798-53656 GCA_002091845.1 Anopheles cracens
TGAGAATGATACGGAAAATAGTTAGAAAATCCAAAAAAATTGAATCGAACTAATAACGTGATCAACATCCTTTTTTGCTTGTCCTGCTAAGTCGTTTTTCCTTTTAAGACTGTTTCTTATGAAAATAAGCTGTTTAATAACAAAATAAAAACCGATTATTACTCTCAACATTGTTTTAGAAGTATATTAAAGCAATTGAGAGCTTTTCATGTGTAAACAGTTTTCAACTAGTCCTTTTCATTTCGCGATGAAAACGTTCAAAAGTTAAAATCCTTTTAATTTTCGACTTTTAAGAACACCGCTTAAGCTGATTTAACATTTTTGACCACAAGGCAACCGCACAAAACCATCAAAGCCAAACTTTTCCTTATAAAAAGTGACCCCATAATCGCATCGAAACACGATCTATCAATTTACGACCAGTTGCTGCGTGCTCACTCGCCACCAGCAGCACCTCGCCCAGCGGAAAGATAATGGCGGTGGACGGTGACGGTAGGACGAGGGAATGAGAAAAAAAACTAAATTTTCAACCGCAAGTACCACAATTTAGTACTCCATTAAAACGATCACGGTCCAGCAAATCGCCCGTGACGGTGCCCACCATGCAGACGTAACAGCATTAAAAGCGGGAGCGGCTAAAAAAAACGCCTCGATAGGCAAAACGGTCGTAAAAAGATAATGAAAATCGATTCTGCTTTTATCTCAGATGCTACTTAGATGCTGTTCGCACGCAGAATCGGGGTTTGCGTGCCCCGTCAAACTCGATTAGGATTTTTGTGTGTCCCGTGCATGACTAGCTAGCTGCCGCGAGCTGCTTTACGACGGGAAATAAATTATGCTCGAAGCACGCTGGTGTCTATTTTGGGTGGAGTATTAATTAAAGTTTTTAGCTTGGCGCCGAGCACAACTTTTCAGAGCACAGTGCAAACAAACTAATTCGAGCAAGTGTTTTCCTTTCAGACACTTTAATACAAGCGTACAAGCATTCCCCATATTGAGGGACGATTTAAAGAATTTCAGTGCCATTCAATCAAAGGAACCAACATGGACAAAACGTTCAATTCATAAAATTCATCGCATTCAAAGTTCTTTTAAGCAAAGCCTTCACTTAAATAGCATGGCAGTAGTTTTGGATACATTTCTACGTTAACGGATCCCACCTGGGAATGAAATGAGAATGAGCGAACCTGACGGACGAGATAGAGTAACGCTTAGAACAGTGAGACAGAGACGCAGAAGAAATCAAATCATAAAGACAGAAAGGTGTGAACGTGTGATCGAACGAAATTAATAGTGAAAAGGGGTGAGCAAAAAGTAAGAAATAGAGTACAGGGTCAGAACTATAAATAACAAATAATATAACAGTTTAAGAACTGCTACTACTGACGCTGTTACTGCTGCTACGGAAGGCAGTTAAAGTGAATTTTCGTTTTCACTCTTCACCGTATCCACAGTAGGTAAGTAAATAAGTAAGTAAGAGATTTCAACAAATACATCCGAAAAGTGCAGATAGCTTTTTAATACATTTTCAAATTTTAACGGATTGTTATAATATTACAAGATTGTTCATCCATTATTGAACAGTTTCCACAATTAGATGAAATCGTCCCACTCAATGTTGAAATCCATTCTTCAAATGGTATTTCCCACTTTCCCATTGTGTTTAACATGTCAGGTTGAAAACTTCCAATGATACAATTGTATCAATTGGCTTGTTCGAGGTCAATCTTTGAACTACGCATAATAACCACTTGAAGAAAGGTTGGAAGGATTTCAACATTGAGAGGGCGCGATTTCATCTGACAGTGGGAACTGTTCAAGAATGGATGAAAAATCCTGTAAGAAGATAATTCGATTTTATACTTCAATTACTGAGTGTTATTTTTCTTTTATATATTCTAACGTTTAGCTTTCATTTCATCTTGGTCTCCATTTGCTCTCCATTTGCCATTTGAACCACGCTATACACATTTGATTTTCAATAGTTTGAAAGTACCCGCACAAGTATCTAGAATCTCCACAAACCAATTCAACTAAATTAGAAACAGTCATAGTTATTTGTAAAATTTTATTAGTTAGATTAGATATTAGAAAAAGCGTTAGATTTTTCAATTCCATAACACATATTTTCAAATCACAACTAGTCTAATTTAAAACTCCTATGTATGGTATAATTACTCGCTAGGGAATACATTGCTTCACATTGCTTAAACCTCTTCTGTGAACTGTATTTCTAGCAAAGTCATGGGGCTCCATTTTCAACTCTCGCGTTTGACCGGCTGCGCACGGTACCGTAGGGCTTGGCGTACTGTTCCTGGTGTCCTGCTCGGCTGCACTCCGCTCGGCTGCGAATCTCATTTCCGCTTCGCTTCATCCACTTCTTTCCCGGGGCCACATTTACAGCCCGTTTGCCGGGAGTTTTTATTGTTTTGTGTTGGTTTTAAAATTCAAAAGTTTATAGCCCCCGAAGCTCCGTTCCCCAGATTCACACCGGCGTACCGGCGGTGCAATCCCGGGTGGACCCCGCCTCGGAAGTAAATCCCTGGACAGTATCGAAATCTTGACAATGGTGCAGGAACAGCCATCGTCATCATCGTTGCCAAAAATGGATTTGGTGCGCTGCCCAAACGCAAACACCTCGAGCCGCCGAGCCAAGGAAGCGAAGGAAAAGATGCGCATACATTTGCTGCCTCACCTTGCTGGCCGGAGCATCCTTGGTGCATTCATTAACATACCTTTACCGTTTACTGTGACCGGTGACTAGCGTAAAATTCGTAACGCCTTTTTACGACCACGACCCCGATCTCGAATTCGAAGCAACCCCGTGTGTTCGAAGTTCTTGCCGGCCGGGCCACACGCACCCAAAAATTCATTTCACCAAAAAAACCCCAGTTTCGAAGCGCAATGCGGTTGTCAAACAATTTCCATCGAGTCGAAGCGGTCGAAAATGGTCACGCATTGTCCGCACTCATGGGGATGTGTCTCCTTTTCGTGCCAGTAGCATAAGTGTGAACGTGTGATCGAACGAAATTAATAGTGAAAAGGGGTGAGCAAAAAGTAAGAAATAGAGTACAGGGTCAGAACTATAAATAACAAATAATATAACAGTTTAAGAACTGCTACTACTGACGCTGTTACTGCTGCTACGGAAGGCAGTTAAAGTGAATTTTCGTTTTCACTCTTCACCGTATCCACAGTAGGTAAGTAAATAAGTAAGTAAGAGATTTCAACAAATACATCCGAAAAGTGCAGATAGCTTTTTAATACATTTTCAAATTTTAACGGATTGTTATAATATTACAAGATTGTTCATCCATTATTGAACAGTTTCCACAATTAGATGAAATCGTCCCACTCAATGTTGAAATCCATTCTTCAAATGGTATTTCCCACTTTCCCATTGTGTTTAACATGTCAGGTTGAAAACTTCCAATGATACAATTGTATCAATTGGCTTGTTCGAGGTCAATCTTTGAACTACGCATAATAACCACTTGAAGAAAGGTTGGAAGGATTTCAACATTGAGAGGGCGCGATTTCATCTGACAGTGGGAACTGTTCAAGAATGGATGAAAAATCCTGTAAGAAGATAATTCGATTTTATACTTCAATTACTGAGTGTTATTTTTCTTTTATATATTCTAACGTTTAGCTTTCATTTCATCTTGGTCTCCATTTGCTCTCCATTTGCCATTTGAACCACGCTATACACATTTGATTTTCAATAGTTTGAAAGTACCCGCACAAGTATCTAGAATCTCCACAAACCAATTCAACTAAATTAGAAACAGTCATAGTTATTTGTAAAATTTTATTAGTTAGATTAGATATTAGAAAAAGCGTTAGATTTTTCAATTCCATAACACATATTTTCAAATCACAACTAGTCTAATTTAAAACTCCTATGTATGGTATAATTACTCGCTAGGGAATACATTGCTTCACATTGCTTAAACCTCTTCTGTGAACTGTATTTCTAGCAAAGTCATGGGGCTCCATTTTCAACTCTCGCGTTTGACCGGCTGCGCACGGTACCGTAGGGCTTGGCGTACTGTTCCTGGTGTCCTGCTCGGCTGCACTCCGCTCGGCTGCGAATCTCATTTCCGCTTCGCTTCATCCACTTCTTTCCCGGGGCCACATTTACAGCCCGTTTGCCGGGAGTTTTTATTGTTTTGTGTTGGTTTTAAAATTCAAAAGTTTATAGCCCCCGAAGCTCCGTTCCCCAGATTCACACCGGCGTACCGGCGGTGCAATCCCGGGTGGACCCCGCCTCGGAAGTAAATCCCTGGACAGTATCGAAATCTTGACAATGGTGCAGGAACAGCCATCGTCATCATCGTTGCCAAAAATGGATTTGGTGCGCTGCCCAAACGCAAACACCTCGAGCCGCCGAGCCAAGGAAGCGAAGGAAAAGATGCGCATACATTTGCTGCCTCACCTTGCTGGCCGGAGCATCCTTGGTGCATTCATTAACATACCTTTACCGTTTACTGTGACCGGTGACTAGCGTAAAATTCGTAACGCCTTTTTACGACCACGACCCCGATCTCGAGTTCGAAGCAACCCCGTGTGTTCGAAGTTCTTGCCGGCCGGGTCACACGCACCCAAAAATTCATTTCACCAAAAAACCCCAGTTTCGGAGCGCAATGCGGTTGTCAAACAATTTCCATTGAGTCGAAGCGGTCGAAAATGGTCACGCATTGTCCGCACTCATGGGGATGTGTCTCCTTTTCGTGCCAGTAGCATAAAGTAAACCCCTCCTTTATTGCATTGATCATTGACCTGTAAAATAAACGAGTACTTTTAATTGAGGCGGAATCTATTTCAAAGACCATAATGTAGGCATTATTGGTGCTGTTATGAGTATTGTCTTAATGCTGGAATCTGAATTAGTTTGCGGAATTTATATCCATGTTCTTTCGCATATTGTCGTTAGGATTGCAGCAGCAAAACACACCGGTCAGTAAATATTCCCTAAATGTGTAGAATGCTGAAAAACTGGAGCGATGAAAAAAGAGACAATGTTAATCAACATGTGATAAGAAAATGCTTATACAACGGGATTGAAACATGCTATTGCGTATTTTTGGTTTTCGTATCTGATTGTTTAGCAACGAGAATTTTTATTCCGTAAATACCATATAATAAAACCATACATAACCTCATATAAAACAAAATATTTTAATAAAGCTCACAGCACAAAAATATCCTATCATGAAAAAGAAACGAAGTCGAAAACAACTTCACAAAACAAAAGTGGAACAAAAGAAGACATATAAAAAGAAAAGTTTGAAACATCAAAAATAGCTTAGGTAAATAGGTACCACAAACACTGCGTACTGGAATATAACATGACATTTTAACAATAGCATGACATATTTCGATGGTGTGTAGCATCCCTATACAAATTGTACAAAAGGCAACTCACTTTCCTACTCACTTTCCTACTCACTTTCCTACACTCACTTTCCTACACCTCACTTTCCGACGCTCACCACAGTGAGAGAGGGCGAGCGAAGCGAGCACGTGTGAGATGGTAGTGCGAGCGAGCACGAAAGGCAAAGCAAGAAAAAAATGTGTGTACATATTGTTTGTAACTATGACTACCGCGATGGTAAAGCTGCCAAAAATGTACAAAATTCCTACGATCATTTTCCTACGTTCACTTTCCTACGTTCACTACCTACGCTCATCACCGTCGTGTGCTCACCATAGCGAATGCGAGCACGAGTGAGGAAGCTTGACAATGTCTACTGCGATGCCAAAACTACACAAAGTGTACAAACCAGAGAAAAATCGTGCGCATCGTCGTATTTTCAAACTATGACGGTCGAGTACGGCAGGCCAGTATCAAAATGGTCATTCATCTTCTTCAATACCGGATTTTCAACGGATTTTCAACAAATCAATAATAAGAAAAATAAAGTTGGAGGACTACCCAAATATTCAACGTTTTTTGGACGTCGGGCGACCGGGCCCACGGGTGAAGCGGGCGTGTACCGGGTACCGGACGTGCAAAAAAAAGTAATTAACTAATCATGTGTTTAGACAATGTTATTCCTATTTGGAGTTTGACCTATGCAATCAAGCCTACCGTGTTGCTCCTCCTACAATCAATGCTAGGAGAAGACGGTCGGAGTAGGACTGTGGTACGGGCCCTGGCGTGTGAAGACCAGCGACCAATACAGCACCGGGCCGGGCCAATCTAATGTTTTATTAGGTGGTAACCGTATGTGACAATACCATAAACGGACATGCAATTCATTGCTTATAATATTATCATTCAATACCTTACATGGCGGGGACATACTTATGAAAATTGAAATTTTCGTATGGTTTGTTAGTTAACAAACTTGGGACACGGTTTAAACTTGAAGTGGATTTAACTTTCACGGGCCAACATAACCGTAGTTGGATCACGTATCCGTGTAACCGGGCCGTATTAACTAGTTTTCCAAAAAAACGTGAACTGCTGTTACTCCTTTGAGCAATTGCTTTAATTTTCGCTTTAATTAAACAGCTTTTGACTGATAAAATAAAAAAAAACTCGAGTATCACAACTTTGTATCAAATACATACTTCCCAAACGCCGTCATTTGTTCAACTAAAGTTATTTAACAGGATAAAAAAATTAACTCTTGCTCAAATAATAGTAATATTTTCTATATCATTCACACAATTTGCCACGGACGATCGAGCAAACTGTGTTACCTGCAGTAAAACTTCTTACCGTGCATTTATCACTGTGGCGTTTGATTGCTTTAAGTCGTCGGTCACCGGTACACATTTCCTCAACCTACGTGCTCCGTTGCACAATGGATTAAGAAATTGCTTTTCTTGCACCGACTGCACTTTGCAACAACCTCTGAACTGTCAACAAACAACACCTTCGTATCGAACACCCAATCGTTCTCAACGGCACTGTGCCATGTCCAACGTTCGTTCGAGACAACTCGACGATTGGCCACTGCCCCGTCTCTTAATAAATCATAACTGGAGGGATTCCATTTCGTTCCTTTATTTATGGCACTCCAAGGGCGCCAGTTTTCCTGCTGCTCGATGAGTCAAAGTTGCATGTACTACCATTTGGACGGAGAAGTGTTGTTACCTTCGGGTTCTGATCGAATGCTGGAGCTGGGGGCCAAGAATACCCAGCATCCACTCCTTTCCATCCAGACCAGAACATCATGCTGTAGCGAACAACCGTAACAAATAATAATTAACTATAAGAAAAACATGTTTGCGAAACGATTATGTTGCATATTTGAATGAATGATAATTATGAAATGTTTCATGTGTATTATAATGTCATATTTTAGTATTATTACCTAAAAGTGTACCCAATTCATACATATATCCATAATTTAAAAAAAAGATTCAAATGTTAACAGTTTCAACAATGGTTCCTTCATTTAATATACTTCTTACATCACATCTTGCAGATTAGATATAAACAGCATAATGTGCGGATGTTTTCAACGTTATTATCCAAAGATTCTCTATCGCCAACGGTCAATGGTTCTTTCGGGGAAGGTTCTTCCGTCCATGCTCTGTAGTTACTTAGAGCAGTTTCTTCTTTATTTGGTGTTAATTTGAGTGAGCAATGATATGGTGCGGGACAGAGATTTATTGTTGGAGCTTTATCACAATGCACACTTAGGAATTGTTCTGTTTGAGATTGTAACTTGATTGCATTATCTTCAGGATGTTGCAATCTTTCAAGAAGTTGTGTTTACGCAATTAAGTAGTAGTGTTTATCTTTTGCATGTGATTTGGTTTACCGCTAACAGTCGATATATCCTTCTAATACATTCATAAGGGTGATTCTATCAGGTAATTTATTCAGTAGCAGTAAGTATAATTTTGATTTTCCTGGAACATTAATTCCAATCGTATCTACTGAAAACGTATCTACCGAAAACTACAATAGTAAACTTTTCAGCAAAAGGTAATTATACAACTCTCTTTAACCAGACCAAACACATACCTCGAATACAAGTAAAATATCCGCAGCATAGTTGGAAAAAGATTTGGAGAAACATACATGAGTACAGACTAGAGACAGACAAAAATCGACGTATTACATGTTAACCAACGTAAAACAGTGTACAAAAAACCAAATGAAACTAGCAAATTGGTGTAATCGACGACATATAAAAATAAACTAGAAGCCTATAAAAAAAAAAACAGGGAAGGTTGGGAAAAAGTGCATTAAAAATGTGAAAATAGAAAGCTTAAAATAATGAATTAATTCATCAACCATGTTATGTTTTTATGATAAGTTAAGCAGAATTAAGAAAACTCAATAAATACTATTTTTGTAAAAAAAGATGTATTTGTTCGCTCGATTGACCCAGAAAAGGGATATATCAAAGTATTTCGTTCGTTTCGCAGTTCGTTTAATGAGATATTTCATAAATTATATAGAATTAGTCATTCATAAAGCAGTTATGGCTAGTTACTAAACTAAAACAGACTTTTAGTTTGTAGGATACAGAGAATAAAGAAAATTTGTAACGATTTTAATTTTAAAAAAATGTATTTATGTTCTTTCATTTGTATCGTTCCTATTTCATCTATGTATTTGTGAATATTTTTGTATTTGATAATAAGAAAAAAAAAAGATTTTTTTTCATGGTCTATACATTGGTGATACTGTATTGTAGTTTATGAATTAGAACCATATCTTGAACTAGAGTGTTGTAAATGTATTTATTATGTATTTATCATCATTTTCAGAAATATTTTCATAAAAAAACTAAAATTTGTAAATGGTTGTTTTTTCCAATCGTTTATCCCATGCTGTAAATATTATTATATAAGATATTATACAGTTGAAAAATCTGAAAACAACTGCAGAGAACCATTTGTTAACATTAATACCACATTTGCCTCGCTCAGATTTAGCTCACTATCTCCTCCGGTCTACACATGGTAACAGATGCTCCAGGTCGCTAGGAACAGGAAAAAAAAAACTGAACGATTGTGCCCTCGTTATGTTGATGACTTCCTTCGTCCGGTTCGGAGCTGCAGGGTTTTTATGAACACGAACAAGTACTCTTTTCCGCTAGAACATAGACAAAAAAAGGACGCTGCATGCGAGGACCCAGCAGCGTGCAGTCGCAGTTGATTGATGGCCGGAAATAGGCAGGTGTCAAGGAGTGCGCTCACCCACAAACAAACACACTCACACGTTTGATGGGTTTCTCTCAACCGTGATACATGAAGATGAAAAAGCTTACGCAAAGATAGCCGGCCAAAGCGTACTAGCTAGCGGATTCTAGCTCTCCTCAAGACAATGGTCGATGGCGGGCGACGTGTGGCGGCGTGGTAAAGGAGGAAGGAAATGTTTCATATTAATTAAACGAAGGAACCAAACGAGGCTGCGAGGGTGAGAGCTAGGGCACACGGTTAAAAGAGTTCGAGGTGAGTCTCGAACGGTATGCCCTATGGCCATAGACCCTTTGAAGTGACAGTCCGGTGCGACGACGTCAAAGGACGCTGCTGATGAAAATGTGTTGACAATCTCGCCAAACACGTAGAAAGTAGGGAAGCTAGGATTACAGAAACAACACAAAAAAAATCATGCATCAACAGTTCGCAAGATCGCGAGGTTCACTGCTGACGTGATATGTGTGTGTGTGTGAAACGTGAAAGAACGAGAGACTAGGGCAAAAACTAGCGTATGAAGGTCACGACCGGGATGAAAGGCTGTGCGGAAAAACTGTTTGACCGACGAGCACGTCCCGCCGTTGTCTTATTCGGGAACACGTTTCTTGCGGAGGGTGCATTTTCGGTTTTTGTATTTGCGAAGACAGCTCCGAACGCTGATAAGAAAGCAGCCAGGAACGAGGGTCCATATAGTGTGCGAGATGGTCAGACTCGTTCGAAAGTTTCTGATTGAAATAAATTCAAGAAAAACGGCCAAAAATGTTATCAGCAGTCAACATCTCTTTAATTACAGTTCGAGGACGAAAGGTTTTTTCCTTGAAATAATGTTACACCTTGAGCTGTTGTACATTCAAGGGGAAAAAGAGAGCTTATTTCAAATGAATACGTACAAGGGATATACCTTTTTTGCCTACTGAGAAGAACTTGTTGCCTTGTACACAAAATGGAGTAAATATCAAACATTAATGAGGACACCATTAATTTTTATTTTAATGCCAACAATATTTTCCTTTTCTTTTCTATTCTATCCTTACTACAGCAAAAGTAAAAATAATCATTACACCAAAACCAACACGGGACGGGACGGGGCGTGATTTTTGCCACCCGATTTACCCGATATTGGTCATCTTTAGTAGCAGCTGCTGCATGGTTTTGTTTCCTGCTCCATCGTCCGGTGGTTTTTGTTCGCAGAAAGTGTTTATGGTGAAAGTTTATCTCGTTTCCCACAAACGATTTTCATTTTCGCCTGAATGGTTACTTCACCCGTTCGGCCACAGCCGAGAGAGGGGTGGCGAAAACGGGTGCCTGTAAGATTGTGTTCGGTGCGGTTTTACTGTTTTAGTGTTATAGCGTCCGATCAGGACACAGGGCCACGATTATCGCGATTACGTGTGTGGGATGATATTTTATTTTTATCCGCTGCGAGACGCTGCCTGCCGCTCACGCACTGGACCAGGAGTAATGTGTTTAATAATGAAAACAAAAACTATGAACGTCTCAAGTTTTGTTTTCTGCTTCCTTCATGTTCTTAGTGAAAATCCAATATAAGGCAATCTCGTGTGGGTTGAGATGCTTACGAGGAAGACATTGCTGAAAATGCTATCTGCCGCTGGAGACACGTTCGCCAGAGGAGTGATGGAAGTCGATGGAAGTTTGGATTAAAGTCTTTGCAGAAAGGCCAATCAGCAAATCCGACCGCGTCTTCTGGGAGAAATCAAACGCTAAAGATTGACAAAGTTGTTTGAACGATAAAAACTTAGACGATTTTTTTTACAGACGAATTAAAAGAAAACATGTTGGTTGGAATAATCTAGACATAGACGTTGGAATAACTAAGGCATTCTTTAATTTTTTACAGACGAATTAAAAGAAAACATGTTGGTTGGAATAATCTAGACATAGACGTTGGAATAACTAAGGCATTCTTTAACGCTAGGTTACATTCAACAGACGCAGTAACTCATAGAAGAATATCTCATTGTTTGCTTCATTTCTATAATAACAAGATATTTACTAAGGATTTTACACAAGTGAAACATTTTAATAGACAGAAACATCTTTAAGAAGTTGATACTACACTTTAAATCATTGCGGAAGAATCAATCATTGAAAAATAAATTAAATTTAAAATAAAAATGAAATTGAAAATGAGAATTCAAGTTAAAATTAAAATGAAAAGTAATAAATACGACTTGAGCATGTTATTTCTTTCTAATCCAAAATGTAATATATGCGAATTGGTTTCTAGTGTTTATGAAACTTTATCCAACGGTCATTACAAATTGATGCCACTAATTCCCAAATTCTTCCAGGAACATTTCCAAAATCTTTTAACCAATTTACAATATATGCACTATGGCTCAAAGACTATTAAACGATTCGGTGCTTTGATCGTTGTAAATTAAGGTACTATAAGAAACATGTAAATTAAGGTGCTGTTTAAACAACTCTCTCGAGTGACAATGTGCGTCTCCGTTCGCCTGACTAACACCTCCTTCTTCAAGAGTTAATTTCCTAATACATTTCTGATTTTCAATGTAAAACTGCATATAAACTTACCTATTTTTACAACGATTGATAGGAATGACTATCTGAAGCGTGTGGGCAATCGATGCATGCGTTGCTCGCCAGTTGAAAACTTGATAAAACTTCATCGGAGTTGAGATGCTTACGAGGAAGACATTGCTGAAAATGCTATCTGCCGCTGGAGACACGTTCGCCAGAGGAGTGATGGAAGTCGATGGAAGTTTGGATTAAAGTCTTTGCAGAAAGACCAATCAGCAAATCCGACCGCGTCTCCTGGGAGAAATCAAACGCTAAAGATTGACAAAGTTATTTGAACGATAAAAACTTAGACGATTTTTTACAGACGAATTAAAAGAAAACATGTTGGTTGGAATAATCTAGACATAGACGTTGGAATAACTAAGGCATTCTTTAAGGAAAGGTATTTTCGGGTGTTGCTTCAACTGGCGGATCACGGGACACAGCGCTAGGTTTTATTTATTTTATGCCTCAACCCTAACACTGGCTGGTCGGTCGGGACGTCTCAGAGCCTCGGCTCTCCTTAAACTTTGTGCCCGGAATGTGCCGTCAGACCGGAACGGGGGCGACGATCGAAACGACACCTTCGAGACCTTGAGGTTGTGTGGGTTTGTTATGCAAGACGTTGATATGGCGTTTGCTCGGACGACGCCCGTAATTCACCGATGCACAACACTGCACAGTGGTCTTTCCTGTTTTATCCCTCTCTCTCATGTAGGTGTGGGTTTTGTACCCTTTGCTCATTAATAAACCCACACGTACGCACACTCACAGTGAGAGGCCGAGATCAAACGGTGTATCCGTGGCGGAGGAAGGTTTTTTAATTACAGGATTGTCACCACGGTCCAGCGGCGGTATGCATTCTTTGGTCGTAAAGAAAACGAAGTTCTTTCTTCTCTCTACTCCAGACAATTGGGGGAAAAATGAGGGAAAAACAAAACAAGAAGACTTGACCGGCGAGATAATCGGAAAAGTTTCTACAGGAGATAGCTGGCACGGAAAAGGGTTGCAGGGATTGAAAATTAAATGCAAAAGTTTGCTGTTAACATCATTCGGTTTAAATTAATGTGAATTTAAGTAATTAGTTGTTTTATCATCATCACAACACTTGACATTTGACCCAAGTTACATTTATTTTTGTAAATGAGGTTTCGTGATTGTTCACCGATATAAAGTTTTTCAAAACTGATGGTTTGATTTATATTTTCTTCAAAACCTTTTGTCGTCAAATGTCGTTTAATGGGCATCGTCAACTGAAGTATGTAATTGTCAATCTGCGATTTGTTTTATTAAATGGCCTAACTAGCTAAATTATTGCATAAATGCATTTTCGTCACACTTTGTCATTATCAACAAAAGTTACAATGTGGTCTATTTTCCAATATACAATAAAAAAAATACATTCGTGATATAGGCCTCAAGTATTTAAAGTATTACCACTCAGATTCTCCGGTCGTTAAAGTCGTGAAGATATAAATGTAAGTTTTAAAGTAATTTAGACCGCTTTATAAAATACAACTGCAATAATTCACATACATTTTGTCAACATCCATATTTTTGAAGAGAGCAAAAATTTGCTTCCCATTCGCTATCTCGCAAAGACTATCAGGAAACTTTTGTATCTACTGAAATTTCCATCCACGGAACATCCGGCTTCCATGCCAACATTCCGGTACGGTGGCTCGGCATGGGAGTTTCGTCTGCGTTAATCATAAATCCCTCGCGCCAGATGCTAACCAGGATTTGGTCCATGTAGAAGGATCTTTTAGCACCTTGCATCTGGTTGATCCCGTTGCAGCCAGCGAGTGCATCGAGTTTTGTTCCCATCGCCGCCCAGAGTCGCTCTTTTTGAGCTGTTGTTTTTTTCTTCGGTTCTAACATCCATATTTTTGAAGAGAGCAAAAATTTGCTTCCCATTCGCTATCTCGCAAAGACTATCAGGAAACTTTTGTATCTACTGAAATTTCCATCCACGGAACATCCGGCTTCCATGCCAACATTCCGGTACGGTGGCTCGGCATGGGAGTTTCGTCTGCGTTAATCATAAATCCCTCGCGCCAGATGCTAACCAGGATTTGGTCCATGTAGAAGGATCTTTTAGCACCTTGCATCTGGTTGATCCCGTTGCAGCCAGCGAGTGCATCGAGTTTTGTTCCCATCGCCGCCCAGAGTCGCTCTTTTTGAGCTGTTGTTTTTTTTTTTTTTCTTCGGTTCTTTCATTCGTCCTTACATTCGTCCGTTCAGCATCAAAAGGCGTTCGTTACACTTTGCGCCTTGGGATCGGCTTCGGATTGCTTCCCACGGGCAATCCAAGCCCGACCACGGTAGCATATAGCGCCCTTATTTCATCTGAGAAGGCTGGGAAAAAATGATAGAAAGAGAGACGCCGCACCAACAGAGCAGTCGAACTTAATGCACGATGACGAGTAGCTAAAAACTCTTCACGGGCTGCTTGGATGGAGTAGTTATGAAACCAGAGGCTACCATGCTAGCAATGGTCCCACCAGATGGATCGAATATAATTTAGGTTGAGTAGAATGTCATATTTGTCGCGATGCTTTTAATTTTTTTTAAAAGTAAATATTGATAAGCTAAAGTTTGAAATCAAGTTAAGTGCTTTGGTCATTTTGGTTCTAAAATATCGAACATGGTTAAATTAAACAACGAAACAACAGAAACCAAATTGAAATATCAAACTGAACTATTGTATCGCATTGTAGAAACGCATGTTTAGACAAAAAAAACACGAAGGAAGTAGATTCGCTTCCGTTAATTTCAGGAAGGAAGTGAGATGCATCCGACTTGACTGAAGGCATGTGCGCAAGGCCATCATCCACGCATTTTAGGGGGTTTTTTTATTACACAAACCTATGGTACAGATGCAGCGGAAGCATCTCAGAGATAGAGAACAAAACAAAACCACGAGGAGCAAAAAAACAATACCAAGACACCCATAGCTAAACTTGAGAAAATCCTTGTAAATAACCATATGTTTCACAGCTTCCCGGTGCTTCCCAAGAGCCTTCATCATCAGGAATCAGTAAAACATGAGCTAATGGATGAGAAAACGAGAGAGCAAGATGCGCCAGGCAAGCTATGGCTTCCGCATCCTTGTGCTCCTTCCCATTCGCGCTTCTTTTCCTGCGTCGTGGGAGCAACTTATGACTGGTGGAATGATTTTTATGCATCGACACTGAACTGCAACCTTTTTCGTATTTTTCTCCTTCTTTTATGTTTGCCTCCAGATGCTCGAACCGTTTCTCAAGGAGCTGACCGGGCGTCAAGGATCGCAGTTACGCCCGATCCTGGGAAAAGGAATCCGCTCGGTCGAAGATGCGGTTTTTGGTAAATCTCTCTTTACGTTTGTGAATGACGCGACCTGCTCGCCCGTACGTTTGGCTGCACGGTTGATCAAATTGCGAAAGCGGTTTGCGGTCATAATGCTCCAGATGCTCCGAAGATGGTCAAGGGTACGAAAAAGTGAAAACGTATGAGATAGAGCAAATGTGGACAGGGAAAACATTTGTTAGAATATTCAATGATGTTGTCCCTGTGGGTTATTGTGTCGATAAAATAAGCAAACAGATTCACTTCGTAATTTTATCCAATGTTGAATTTTATCCATTTTATCCAATGAAAATAGTTTTACATTTAAATGGAACTGTATGTCATACTATAATATATTTGAAATTCTTAACAAATCGTTACTTTATTACCTTTTTTTATATTGACTAGCATACCTCCAATTTATTTAATTACATTTTTTCAATTTATAATCATATTTTAATCGTTTATTACAGTTCATACAATTTTGCCGCTATTGAGCTACATATATTTTTCAAGAACTCAGTATTGTTTGGGTAGGAAACCTAACGCACGGACAAGTTACTATCCTGTCGTTTGAAGTCACCGAAGTACTCTCCGAGAGTTTCACTATTTACTTCCGAAAACGCAAAAAGCAATCCTCTTTCTTTATTTTTGTTTTTTTTTGCATCCAAGTGTGCCGTATTTTTCCTCGAGTGATGCTGTTTGCAGAGATTTGTTACACTGTGTAGCATCCAGAGCCTACCGCTTCGCCTACACTCACGCGAGGAATTATCTGGAAAAGCGGTCACTTTGGCTTCTGGTGGCCGAGGAACGAATATGGTCCTTCTCATTAGCGAGATCAAACATTTGCGTTTCACCTGTTGACGTTGTGAACGGTCCGAACCCGAACGTACAAGGGCTGCTATGACCTAGGGGCTGCCCTTCCTAGCTGATGCAGTAGAGGCAGACGTCACGAAGGTCAGCTTTACGCTGCTGTTTGCGAGCTGCACACCAGTATTTCCGGGTTGGAGGACAGTAAAAGAAGTGAGATAACATGTTAGCGTGCACACACACACATACATTGCTGGGGAGAAAAAATAGACTCCATGGCGGTTTCATGGACATGGCTTGCTGGAGTGGTGTTATCGTGGCTGTATCATTACGGGACGGAGAGTTAGAAAAAAACGCCTACTAGAGCCGTATTCGGAAGGGGCCGCTGGTGCAACAGCGCAGTAGTAGGCGCCGTACTTGACGGTCGAAAAGAGACAAACAAAAAACAAAAAGAACGCTCACAAATACTCAGCAGCCAGGCAGATGAATCTATGATTAAGATGATGTCATACGGTCGTACTACGGTTTGGCGTCTGGGTAATGTTTACGTCTGGCACTCTGATCGTGAAACACAGGGCTTCTGCCGTCGCCCGGCTTCACGGTGTTTGATTCTTTGCACAGGGGTGGAGAACAGAGAAAAAATGGCATGGTCGCAGAGAAAAAAAAAAACAATACACAAACACTGCTTAGCTGCCACTCGAGGGGGACGCAAAACGAATTAACATTCCAGGCTGGCTGTTGGAATGTAGTTACTGCGGCGTTTGCGCTCTCTTTTTGCAACAAAAAAAAGCTATCGCACGCGACCGACGTTTATTTCGGCGAGGGGGGATGCTTTTTCAATGAAGCTAACCTAATATAAGCGGGCTTTAATGAAATGGGTTTGATTCTAAATTGATGTTTTTATGCTTCTAATGTAATTTTGAAAAAGGTCACCTTCACTTAGACATGTATTTGTAGCAGTCGCAGGGATTTAGTACAAAAGATAGATTAACACTTGTAGAATTTTTGCTCTTTTTTTCGTATACAAAAATAATTTGAAAGCGAGTTTCTTAAAACTAGAATGGAAAGGATTTTGTAAGCAGTTTTCAATCATGCTTTAACGTTTCTGTGCAAGTAAGGCAGGGCTCTATGAAGCGTCAGATAAACACGACACTGTTGTGTTTTGGACATATTTTCCCAGGTAAAGCTGTAGATTTTTTTTATTTTTTATTTTTTTTATTTAAGTGACCGTCTGAAGTCAAAAATGCGATTTTTGCCTTCAAAATCGCACATATTTGTTGTTATAAAAATAAATCGCAAACAAAAAAAACTCGATAGCGTTACCTCAAGAATTATGTTGAGAAAATGTGTGCAAAATTTCAGGAGGATCGGTCGAGTAGTTTTTGCGGGACAGTGTCCACTGACTTTTAAAACATGAAGTGTGGGAAAATCTCTTTAAAGTTGTTGACACGAGAAAATCGATCTTTTTCCTGTTTCCTGACATCGCTTTAGGAGGGCCTGTAAGTTATAAACTTACTCTTAGCTGGGCGCTGTAACCCTATGTACCATATCTACTGCTACGAAAGAGATGTATGCATAGGTATGTACAGATGTTAGGTACGCATTTGAATCGAACAATGTCGAAATTGCAACCAACGTTGCGACCCTCCGCAGCAGTCGCGCAGGTATAAGAAATATTCTCGAAAGTTAAAAAAAAATAACTCCGTGAATTTTGCTCGGAGTTATCCTCCAAGCTCTGCTTGGCCACCAATCCAATCGATGCAAACGGCAAGATTGTCAGAAAACATGACGTTCCTTGTTAGCCTTTCATTGATATTACGCTGCCCGAATGCTACTGCAGAACGATCTGACAGGACGGGAGTATTCTGCGACCCAGCCCAACCAAGCCGAGCCACCGTGCCCAAACGTTTCCGCTCACAAACTGCCCGTCTGGAGCAAATGCAGGGGACGTTGAAAAACGGAAATAATGGAAAAATGGAACAGCTTCCTGTACTTTTTTTTTTGCTTTGCTCCCGCTAAGCAAGTAATTTCCTCCACCTCAAAGCGAGCGTGGTGAATGGATCCGGCAGTGGCCGGCAAGCTTTATACTGTACGGCGATGGTTTGTCCTTTCGTCCCACTCGATTCCTTGAGCGTGCGGGAATGATGCTGCAGCTGAGAGAAGGTCGCTGTTGCCATGCAGGCACACAACAACATAGGGCAATGGTCGATAGGTACAGGGCACAGTGGAATTGATGGATCGTACAGTAGGAAAATTAGCACAATTTAATGCATTTTGAAGAACTCAATGCGAGATCATTTCAAACATTGCCTTGAGCTAGCTTTGCATGTCAAGGATTCAACGGTTCAAAGACTATCTTTGTGTTTCTGAGAGCTGATATCATACTCGAAATGTAAGCAACATTACCAAATTGATGTTGATGTGTATTTAGTACGATTTTTCCCATGTCCCTTCATGTTTGTCCACCAAATAATCGATTGCCCATGGATCCAACAAACCAACCGCGCCAGTTTGCGATGCCGATTCGAGAGCTTGTTTGCACAGGACCCTCTGCCCCGGCCCGGCATCTTCTGGGAGCGGGAGATCGGACTTAAGGGGGACCTCACTTGTCTGCAACATTGTCACTAGCGGAGCGAATTTTCCCTCCGAAACGCTCGCCTCCCGGCCAGACATTACAGCTCCGCAGCGCAGCGCAGTTCCAGCGTAATCTTGCACGACAGTCGTTCGCATCGCTTCTCGTTGTTATCCTGCGCCTCTTATATCCACCATCTTCGCGCCTTTCAAACCGGCGGCCGGCAAAATTCCCATGCGGTAGTTAGTTTGCGTTTACGCCCGTACGTACGTCCGTGCGCGAAGCGGCAGGGTCAACGTGGGACCGAAAAATATATATCGTCCTACATTAACTACCCGCAACTGGGACGATGGTGAAGGAGAAACCCCCACTCCCCCTGAAGAACCAGAACAGAATCCAAGATGCGCTGCGTCAACTTACAGTCGCCGACGGAACCGAGCATCGCTCGTTCGGTGAAAACTCGTCAAAAATATGGACACGATGGCGGCTGCGATGGCGCAATGCCTCCGAAAAAAAAAAATGCTGTCAAGTTAATAGCGCAGAATGGAATGAGATTCGTCGCCTCGGCCCGACCCGATCACCCCCCACCAGTTGGGCCGCTTTCGACCGGCTTTACGTTAACGGAAGAAAAGCGGCTCGGAACGCATCGGTCGGTGGAGGCTGAGAACATTTCTTTAAAAAGCACTCCGCGGCTTGTATGTTGCCACGGAAAGTGGAAGTGAATGAGTTCGGCGAGACGACACGAGGCATGCCCAGACCCGCGAGGAGGGATGAGAATATTTTTTGGATTCAAAACCAGCCGAAACTGGGCCGGATGGTTAGAACGAAAATGTGTTTTCCCCTGCATATTCCCCGAAGAAAAAAAACATGTATTCTACTCCTACGCGTTCGATGTAAAATACAGCTTGTCGTTCTTTTACGGACGGAGAAAGTGTTGTGTGCAGGAAAGAAATTCCTTTCCGGACCACCATCTAGACCGCGGGACAAGCCTTTTCATCCGGTGCATTTCCATCCAATTACGGTTGGGTCTCGGAGCAACTCGGAGTTCGGAAACTTAGATTGTTTTTCGGTCGACAAAGTTCGGTGTGTTGATCGTATGGTGCTTTTTTGCGGCTTGCATGTCTCCCCCGGCATAAGTGGCATCGATCGCATCCGAACACGGGCGGTTTGGTTCACTTGATTATAAGTTTCAATATCGGTCAAAGTGCTCCGATGCAGACGGGGCGAAATCAATCAGGCGAGAAAATGTGGCGTTCTGCCAGTTCTGCCAGTCGTTCAAACAAGTGGAGAGTGTATGGATGAGTTAAAATTGATTCTGACCTGTGAGTCGAGCGAGAGTACCCTTAACATCTGTTTTGAATAGGTAAGTAGGTAAAAAATTGATATTATTATGAGGACTTTATTGACTAACGAAGGCAAATGGCTAATGGAAACAATACATTTACAATCTAATGCGTTCACTCAATATAGAGCGAGATTTTTCATTTTGACTGTTAAAGAAAGCGTCATTCTTAGTGGTTATAGATATTATAAAAAAATACCGTAAACTACTTAACGTTATGGTAATTTTCTAAAAGTTTTCATCACTGTGCCAAACAACAAAAAGTAATGCACAATCTTTTATAAGCCAACATTACAGACAAAAAGACGATTTTATAACTAACACACCACAGTTTGTAGAAGCAAATCTTATCTGATCATGACAAACACAAACACATGAAACACTTAAAATATTTATGCCACCATACTTAAGCAAAATTGAACTTAGCATGTAATCATTACAGCATTAATTTATTAACGTGGTCTGCCAACAGGCTAAACACACAGAAAACTTAAAACAAAAACTTAAAACAAACAAACTGTATCTTAAGAACTAACATAATTGAAAAAAAGCGCCAAGAAAGAAAAAAAGAGAGAAAAAAAACATACAAAATTACTTACATACTAAATACGTACTTACAAATGTAATACGTAAGTAAATAAACTATCATAAGGAAAATGGCAGATGACGATTAAGACAACGATAGCTTAAACGTGAAGAACAACATACTGAGCATTAAACAACATCTAGTTTACTAAGTAACACCTTTATGTTTTGAACAAATATCGCATCAATTCAAAGAAAATCAAAAATTCCATGAATAATTAAGAAAAAATACTGTTGGGATACAACTCGCAGTTAATAAACGTCAGAAATATACCTTTAATCACATAGAAGTATAATAAAAATATAAAGAAAATAGTAAAAAAAATCATTCAGTGGTACAAACCAATGATAAAATCTTCTTTATTTAAATTAAAACCCATATAGGTTCAAGTCTTCCCGTAATGCTTTTCCTGGACCTACGTCTTATTTCTTTACAACAAAGGAATAAGGCCGAGTTTTAATTGTGAATGGAGCTTCAAAAAAAAAACTACATGCTAAGCAAACCCCAAAGCTATTTAAAACGTATGATTTATATTGCCAAACCGCTCTGACTTGGATTACGATCTAAATCTGTTAACGAACCAGCTCTAAGCTGCGCGATAAAGTTCGAGATTCGAAAACAGGTCACTGCACTTCCCAGCGCCATGCAGCGTAACCGGGCCAATTGTGTGCGAACGATCCGGCGCGATGATGAAATATGGTTCATCCAAATTCATAACACTCGTCGCCACGAACGAGATTTCAATCACTCACTCACGGCCGGCGCTGGAACGAAAGCGAAAGAGCCAGCCTGGCGGGGCGTTCGAAATGAAAAGAAACCGGTATTATTACATCCGACCTGAACCGAACCGAGCCCGCTGGGGCTTCCGCGGGAGCAGTTGGTGGTAATGATGGTGGTGCATTCCTTTCCGATCGAATTAACCGTGCGAAATCAGGTGTACGACAGTACGCTATGTGAGCCAGATCGTTGCCGTTATCGTCTCCAGCGGTATGCGATCATCTCCATCCTTCTCCCGCAACCAGGACACTTCACCATTTGCTCCGCTTTACCCGCCATCACAAGGACATTGTCTTTGTGTGAATGGGAATGGGTACTGGGTATTGGAACGACCGATAGAGCCGATTAGCCTTGGTGTTGGGCACCGGAGGTGGTTTTGGACGGACGCTCTCTGTGGCGAACCGCAGCCATCTTCCGGCTGTTGTTTTATGCCGCAGTTCCCAGCTACCGATGGGAAATCTTGGACAAACTTTGTGCTCCAGGTAGAGGCTGGGAGCTCCATTGAGGTGACGAAATTGAGACGTCGCTGGGAACAGGTTTGGCACATTCGAAAGGAATTCCTCCAATTCGGGGCAGCTTGTACGATCCCTTAAAAGCCGTTCCAGAACGAACGGCTAAGGGTAAGTACTATTTAAATTGTTGCATCAATTTTTAAAGCCCGTCTGCTACTGGAGCACCGGAATGTATTAAGCGCTGGGGCAACCCAAAGCACGTATTAGTTTTTACTTTATTTTGATTCCATTGGACAGTATCGATAAACGAAGCACCATTTTATTGCTTATCCCTACACTGTCGGTCGGTGTCCGAACCCCGAACCCGTTTCGAAAATCGAGTTTTACGTTTCGCTACCACACCGCGTCGGGCAACGTGCAATGAAAGGGCATTTTTTACCGTCAGGTTAAAAGGATGAGGCAAGCGGACTCGAAATTGGTGGGTTTTTATAGCGCAGGCTGCAAAAATGTGCATCAAGGCGGTCACACCAGACCAGAGTGGGCCGGTGGTGGTTTCGTGCACTGCATTGCCACAGCGGTGAGCTGCCGGAACGCCCGAATGTGTGGGCATGTTGGGGAGAATGTTTAAAGGATTTTTTGTTGCTGTTGTTCGTGCTCGTTTTAGTGTGCCGGAATTGAGGTTGCATTTTCATTTTTGCACGGTACACAGCGTTTACTGCAGGGGTGATTTTTAACTTGGCTCCTGGGTGAGTTTCACTTGCCTTGCTGCCTGCGTTACTGCTGCGAGGGATGATAAATGTAGCGCAATAGGATGCTGCGGAATTAATTCAATGAACTGCTACCGTGCGCTTGTGATGTGAGTGTGATAAGCTCCAATGCAGAGCGTGCAAAGAATAATGCCATAATTTTGTTTAATATTTGGTGAAACATTTTGTGACATAACAATATATAGGTCGTTACGTCAAAGAAGAAGTAGAAGAAGAACAAAGGTTTTTTTAAAAGTTTTGGCTTGAAATTGGGAATGTATGATCGAGAACTATTCTAGATACGACATTGGTTCGATTTTGCTTTAGCCAACCTTCTTCATTCTTCTTACAGTCTCCTACAAAAGGATAAATGGCTCCACGTCCAATGAGAGCTAAACATTGGTTCAGTATTAAAAATGTATAATTTATTTATTATGTTATTTTTCTATGTTAAATTTTACACGAGACTGGTGAACTTAATTTTAAAAGTATCGCCAAGTTCGAGAAATATAGAATCCAGTAATTTATGGGTATGCGATAACAAACTCATGCTGCAAAATTTACAACTCCCATGTAAGTGTTTATCATCCAACTCAGAGAGATATTTCTCATAGAGGAAGCAGTATTTTCCATCTGCCAATAGATTTGTCCATATCGTATACCAGCAGCCTTTAGAGACATGCATTACAACACTATATGGTAGAAATTAACAAAAAAAAAGAAACCCACGACTTAGTTTAGATTGAGCTATTGTCATTCGATCGATCGCCCCCAGACTACGTTCAAGCACACGGAGTAGGTGGATCACAAACTAGATAGCACGGCCTCCGCAAATCCTTCGTGTAGTTTACGATACCATTCCCCTGCCAATCGAAGCAAAGTAGGCAGTGGACCGCCTGGCGCAAGAATGATTTCATTGACAGTCGGCGTGCAGAGTACGCCAAACGCTCAAAAGAAACGCCGATGGAAAGGACTGAAGCAAGCAAGTCGAAACATAAACAAAGTGCGACGCACAAAGACGAAATTGACGATCCGAAGACGACGGAGTTGTCGGCACATAAATTGAAAATTGGCGACACCACCAGCAGCGAGACGGGAACATAATTACCTTCCAATGGGGCTCGTCGTCGTAAGCACTTTAACACCCCCGGAACGGAGCGAACAGAGGGAAGGAGTGATCTGAAAAGGGGTGGGCGCCATCGTCCAATAAAACGCCTGCGCCAAAGTCGCACCGAAAACCGACACAGAGAGAACAAAAACCCGACACACTCTGTCGAAAACTGTTTCCATCCATCAGCAAATGCGAAGCGTTGCAGACTTCGATCGGCGTCTTAGCAGGCGTTGCAGCGGCAGCATAAAATAAAACCTCCGGTCATAGCCTACCACAGACATCTCGAACGAAGGCGACTAACTGGAACGGTACGCAAAACGGGGCGTTTGACAAGTCAGCACGTTTGACACCTTCGCCGTGGCTTCCTGTCCGTGCGTTGGTGTATTTTGTTTGTTGTTTTCTTGCTCTTGCTGCTTCATGGTGAATGATGACCCACCGAAGAGCGCACCGCCCGCCAGGGGCGATTAGCATAACCGATGGGCCCCATAAAACTCCATTAGGCCAGGGGGAGCGGATGAAGAAACGCTGTCCAAACACCTACGAGCTGACGAGCTGATCAGCGGACATAACTAATCGACGATTATGAGACACATACCGCGGTAGATTAAACTCGAATCTCCGAGCGGCGAAATATGTCACCGGGTTGGATCTTTCAATAAATATCTCTATGACTCTTCTTTACGCGCTTCGTGCCTGCGTTCCGCTATGGGAAGGGCATCTTTATGGGGGCATTATCGTCGCTCATCATTCCGTGGCATGCGGGTAGTGCATCTGTGTGTGTGTGTGGGTTGGTGGGTGGAACCGATTTGCTCAGGCTGCCGAAAAGGTTTCGTTCGTGTCTACGTTGGAGCCATGGCTTTTTGATGAACTCTCGATCACAGGAAACGGTACAAGAGTGAGATAATATTATTGCCCAGCGCAATAAATTATCGAACATCTCGAGCAGCAATCCGACTCTTATTCCAACTTTATGCCTGACTTTGTTTTCGTAGAACGTCTGTGGGCTAAGGGACGCATGGTTGAGGTGGTGTCAGTTATGGTAGCTCGACCAAGAATGGAATGTTTAAGATGGAAATAAATTATCCTTATTAAAGTGGTGCTTTGTACAATATTTAAACGTTTAAATTGATTTCTGAATGCAATTTTAAATGGTTTTCACTGTTACGATTCAATAGTTAAATGTTTCAATAGTTCAATGTTCACCTTAAAGCAATAAAAAGTTAACAAAAACGTTTAAAAAGATCAACACAATCTGATGAGTATAAGAACTTAAAAATCCAGAGCAGGAAGCGAGTTCATTGTCCTCTGAAAGAGTTTCATTCATCCAGTTTTTGTTGTTCTTAAAACGCACCAAAGTTAAAATAGTTCCAGGTTTCTATTAATGCTTCTTGGGCAGCTAATATGTCTTAAGAATAACTATGAACATTAGTTTGGTGAACAACTGTTTTTGATTGTTTTTGGTTGTTTTAACAACCATGATTTGGTTTGATGAGATGAAATGTATTTAAAACTAGGAAATACCAGAACATCTTTAATGATGTTATCAACCTCAACAGATGTTTCTCATCAGAAGTTTTAGTATGTTTGTAGTATAGTATATCATAGTACAAGAATGAACAGGCCGTTTGTCATATCACATGGTGTGATAGTTCAATGCATCACGTGCATCACATGTGCTACGTTCCTGCTGCATCTCCCTACCAGTCTTTGGGATGAAAGGATTGTCTTGGTTTTGGAGCAGACGACAACATAAGCATTTGGCTCCCTGCTCAGGAGGGCTCGTTCCGTACGCCTGGCAGAAGGCAGAACGTTTCATAATCCACGCGACTGTGACCACCCACCAGCTGCAATCACGCCCAGCGTCTGGGGGCGCGATATCGGGGCCACCTCAATGCTCCTACGCTCACCGACCTTGACGCTTACGGCCCACATATGCTCGCGGCGTGGGAGATGAAGACGGATGCCCACGTCTGGGCTGATGGCCAGAGTTTTTCGCCGCACCGCACCGGAACGGGGATGAGCGAAGTTTCTGCGTGGGCTTAATTGCTTTATCCGCTGCCCACGGCTAGCCACGGTGGTGGTGGTGGGCTTACGGTGGGCTGGTCACGTGGTAGCAGCGGCACCTTGCCCGAACAATCGAATCGGGCACCGGAACTGCAGTTCCGCACCTTGCACCTGTACATGAGGTTTTTTGTGTTTTATTTCGGAAGATTATCGTTTTGGGCGTTTGGGCTTTGGATGGAAGAAAGAAGCATACATAAGAGCGATTGGAGATAAACCAAAACCCATCAGCGTCCCTCGGGGCGGTGTGTTCGTTTCAGCTCATTCTCCCCCCCCCCACCGACCTGCGAAGGCACGTGAGGCATGAAATTTGAAGCCCGACCAGTGGGTGCGTCCCCGGAAAAGTGGGAAAAGCGCTGCCAGCAAACCAATTCTATTAATGGGCGCGTTTTCCGATAGGGAAATTCCCCGGGAGTGGCTCGGGAGCTTCTCGTGTGCGGTGGGGGAAAACACCGCGTAATGGCGAAACGCCACGCGTTAAACATATTAAAAGAAACACAATGCTCGTATGTAGAAACACGGGAACAGCGGGACTTTAACAAACAAAGGTTCGGCTGGTCGCTGCATTCAATTTGGCTAATTGATTTACACACGTCCATCGCATAATTGATAGAGTGGCGTATCGTAAGACGATCAAACGTTTAGCTGTATGCTCTTTTCAGCATAAATTATTGAAAAAAAGAGGGAAAAAAAACTGCTTTTAGACCTCCTCGTGAAGAAGTAGCTGGTGGAGCCTTACGGGCCTTGTTGATAAATCTCACATTATGGCACTACCTTCCTTAGGCATTCGAATTCAAATGCTTGCTCAAAACTTACGACCAACGCCCGGGTATGTGTGTGTAGGATACGTTTTATTCGATTCTCTAAAGAAAAAGATAATCCGATTTTGATTATTATTGGCCACTTTCGAGTGGTTACGAGTGGACATTCGAAGGAGATTTGTGATACGCAAATTCCTTTCCGTCGGTTTTACGCTGGAAGTTAAGTTTAACGTGCTTCTACGCGTGTTACGAGTGTTTTTTTTTATCATCAACAAGCTGTTAGGGACTTACGTAAGTGGCTATTAAGTGAGTATACGTTTGCAAAACGAGAAGTGTGCTTGTGTTGATGAGAACATTTTTATATGATTTTAATATTTCCGGAATTGTTATACCATAAACTTCAAAGGTCATCGTTAAACTGCTATCTCTTGAAAAATGTTGGACTTACTGTTGTTTCAGCCCGATGTTCCTGTGCGATGTTGCAATCATCTTGGTTAACTTACTATGTTTCAATATGTTACCACTATACACGTTCTACATACGAACGTTCTACACATTTTCTTCCATATTTAATTCATATTTAAATTATTACCAATTATCATTATAAAGTGTCTTGAGCCTAAACTGTTTGATTTATTCATATGCGCACATAAGAGAAACATTGCAATGGTACATTCATCTTAATCAATGTCTGCATTGTCCTCCTACTGGCGTTCACGTACTATTATTGTACTAATCACACACATTTCGCTACCCTGTTATGGCACCGGACGATATCGCAATTTTTTCGATTACTGTCACTATTACCGCCCCACTGCAGAACGCTTTAAAACAATCCGCGTGATGGATGTACCGAAAAACGCTCATTACCGTTGCTCTATAAACCTCGAAAATTGGCTCATTTGTCCGATTTCGCAATTGGGAACTTAGGCTGCGAAAGCATCATCCCGATCCGATCGCAAAATGCCGCGCACACGGGGAACGCACTGAGAAATAAAAGATGATTGGCAATCATCAGTAGCCGCGGCGGCGGCGGCGGCGGCGTGGCTCTGGGCAAAATTGTTTTGCGGTTGTCATGCGCCATTAATCCAGCGTCAATCTAAATTGGAACATTATGTCAAAGGCATGCGAACAGTTTTTGCTTCGTTTTGCTTTTCTTCGCATCGCTTTTTTTTCGCCCCGTGCCTGCTGCGACGCGAATGTGGCAGTGACATCGTTTCGGATTGGTGCATTTTTTTCTCTTGTTGTTGTTGTTGTTGTACTGAGGCAGATAAGTCAGAGCAGGTTTAAGCTGGCGTGGGTTGCCGCCGAGTGCCAAGTGCAGCTCGAGGAAGTTGTGTGCAGTTTTATGAGCGAGTTTTATGTCATTTCCTCACGGTGCACTCGGTGTGTTTGTGTTTGTCTTCCCCCCCGGTACGGGGATGATCGTACGTGTAGAATATCCCCGAGAATGATGTGCCTGTGGTGGGGAGCTAAAAAAAACCCAAACAGATACACAAATGCCACTGCACTGGGAGCGCCATTTATAACATTAATGCATTTCGAAGAAGGGAGGGAAGGGTGGCGAGGGTGGGGGTTGGGGGAGTGGAATGCGACATATTATTATTACGGGCACCGAGAGTAGGAGAGAAAGGGAGAGAAAGAGAGAGAGAGAGAGAGAGAGAGGGCCGGAAGTTTCGGTAGTTGATTTTGTGTAGAGGCAGTAGAGTATGATCGGTTCATTATGGACGTCCCTTGAAAACCGGTGTCTCCAGAGTGAAACGATAATGACTATGAACTTTTTATCAGTGTCAATCAAGCAAGAAATTATATTTAATCAACAAATTTTATGAGATAAAAAGTATTACAAACATACAGATTTTGAGCTCTTGTGATATGTCACTATTGCGGACTGGTAAATGTGGAATTTCTCGAAAGAGTCATAGCCCATACGTTGCGATCTACACATTTTGTCATAACCTATTTTATTGTCATTTCTTCCTGATAAAGTTGTTATAAATTTTTCGTTATAAATTTTCTCTTTTACATTTTACTCTCTTACATGTCAACCAGGACACGATAGCTCATCACAGTGGTCGGTTATTGTGTTTGCAATGTTCTAAAACTGTGTCTTTATGTAACACACCATTCAGAAATTATTTTAACACCTTGTTTAACGGGTAGAACTTGAAACATTGAGTCGTTATGAAAACCATAGGCCAAGAGACTAACATCGAATAAACTCAACGCATGTTGGTTGCATTACGCTGTTCGTCAACTTAAAAGAGAAACATAAAATGAGAGAAAGGAAAGAGCGTATTGTGTTCGTTCTCTCGGTTCGGTTGTCGCTCAAAATATGTTTGCAATGCGCTTACCGCATGGCACTATACTCAGTAGCGTATTTATATTTAACACTAGCAGGACCTTATGGATCAATCTCATCTGAGCGAGGTATTGAGCGAAAAAATCTGTTTTAATCAAACCATTTCTAAAATAGCGATTCGTAGAATGTATAAATTGGGTTGTTTCATGAAAATAAACATATCGATCTGCTGCTGAGTTCGTCTAAAAACTTGATTTCTCACTTTGTTATACCGATGGAGGAAGAAGTGCGCTCGA